>CATKHJ010256518.1:0-37112 GCA_949750685.1 Vernicia montana
TCAAGAGGTAATTTGATTACCCTTTGTTCTTTCTTTTCTAGCATATGTGTTTTACACATTAATTAAGAGATTGCTTGGAAAGTTTTATTGGACCCAAACCACAAGGTGTTGTGAAATTTTAAAGTGTTTGAGATTTCACAATCCCACCGATTCCGCTGCGCTTGGGCCCAATATTAGCCTTCAATGAGGTCCTTGGTGCACTATAACTCACAAGTGCAGAAGCCGCAGAGGTACTACGGGTTGGGCCTCTTCTTTGGCCTCCCCCTCTCGGTAGGCTATGCACTGTAGAGGAAACTGGAGCTTCAGATACTTGGACTTGCACACTATTTCCTCCTTGTCTACCCTAACTGCCTTGACCCCTGTTATTATTCTTGTTCTTCTGTTCTCTTTTTACCCTTGCAGCTCTCTCTGTCTTGTGTCTAGCCTCCATCATTTTGGCTTTATCAATTAGCTTAGCCAAGGAAGGGAATTCCACTAAAAGAAAAGCATTGTATAGCGAAGTGATCAATCTCATCCTAAATCTCTCCACTTTACTTGCCTCAGTAAGAACAATGTAAGGAGCAAAATTGCTAAGTTTATTAAACTCCTTAGCATACTCCGACATAGTCATTCCCGGTCTTTGCCTCAGCTGCTCAAATTGTAAGGCCCTATTTTATCGTTCCCCTTTAGCTAGGAACTGGTCCATGAGCTCTTGCTTGAACATAGCCCATGTAGGAGGATTCTCACTGTATACTCTTTCTTCTACATCCCTTAAATATCATTGCCATGCTTCCTTATCCAACTGTAAATCTACCAATTCTATCACCCTTGCATCAGAATAAGGCAATCTACGGATTAGCTTGTCCATCTTCTCAAGAAATTCTTGAGGTTCCTCTCCATCTTCCTCATCAAACTATGGAGGTTTTAATCTCTTGAAATCTTGGATGGAAACCCCACCATCATCAAGTACTGTTCTCTCCCCTCTATCCGGTATAGGCACTAGCGGAGGAGGAGGAGCCCTTACCTCCCTAGGTGCCCTTGGTACGACTGGTGGAGGTGGAGGAGGTTAAGGGACTTGTTGAGCTTCCCTCAAAGCTTGATTTTCCTCCCTCAATTGCCTTATCTCCTTCCTCAATAGTTCAATAGGATGTATTTGAGGAGGTGGCACATAATCATCTTCATCTTGTTCAACTCTTCGCCTATTTCTAGGCGGTTCATCATGGATAGATATAGCATCGGATGCCGCTCTCCTTTCGGGATGAAGTGGTCCCCTATGAAGAAGAGGGCATCCTCTTCTTGGTGTCATATATACGATAACATGTAAACTTATATAAGAATTCTTAACACATAAGGATAACGCGGAATTTCATATAACGATGACTTCAATTGACATGAGGAATTTCCTATGCTTCATGGTAATTCTTAAATTATACAACTCATATAACTTATTAGAGTCTACTCTAGACTTTAGCTTAGGCTCTGATACCAACTTTGTCACGACCCGACTTTCGTGCCGTGACGATCCTAGGGCATGGGTAGGCATAAGGCCACTGAAAACCCATAGGAACCTTGCCATTCTATCATCCATATTAATATCATGCATATCATCACATACATGTCTCCCAAGATCTAAACCTGACAATCATGCTCATCCATACTCATCAATATCATTCATGATTCGTATATTCATCAATGATCACATTTTAGTTAATCTTACATATCATGCCATTCATAAGTCAATGCCTTAAAGGCCAAAAGAATATTCATTCATTATATGTACCTTCAATACACTTATCATTCATACATTTACCATGAATCATCTAAAAGTTTGAATCATCATTATCTATACAATTAATCAAAATAAAGGAATTGAGCTTTACATTGATCACCAAAGTTTCCGAGGACTGGAGAAGAAGAATGCCTTGGAAACTTAATTGATAAACTATAACTCACTTGAAAATTGGAATCACTAATGAGATAAAGCAATGAGTAATAATTATACTACCATACTTGTGAGGCTTGGTGTTCCAAAGATGGCTCATAAGAAGGGTTCATGGTTCATGCAATAACAATAGTTCATGGCTTATGCAATAACAATTGTTCATGGTTCATTCATCATGCACATGTCATGTTTAGCATAAATAGAAATAACTTGAGTAGAGGTTCATAAGTCTTAACGTTCCTCATAAGAATGAATATATGCCATTTAGGCATTATCGAGAACTGAGACATAGAACATATTCAATCATAAACATGGGAGGTAGAGGCTCTTCTTAACGGAGCATACCCTCATCTCTGCGTAAGATTGATCAGATCTCTGAGCTCATGTTCTACACATAACTACATATATTATCACATAGAAATTCATGCACGAATATTCGGAGTATTACAGAATAAATAAGTTGTTCATGCATTCTTAAACTGTTCATGAAATCCATTTTTAAGTCACTTCTATATTAATTGTCAAACTTATTTTGTAAAGATAAACTGAAAACATATTTCTCGAATCCTCTTTGGTTTTGAGGCTAGTGAACTTTTCCTTTGGGATATAATTGGATTCAAAACGGATTTTCATCTTATATTTTCCCAAATAAAAATAAATTAAGGTGGCGACTCCTTAAAATGCAATGTTCAAATCCAAATCTAAAAATAAGCTCAAGGGCTTCATTGTGAGTTCAAACCCAAATGAGCATTTCGATTCCCTTTTAACGGATTAGACCGGTGCTTGGGTGAGGCCTCACAATGAGGTGCCTTGATGATAAAGGTCTTTAGAAATCTCACCTCGCGTAGAGGTCTTATATTATGAGGTCTTTAGACAATAATATGTCTTACTGATAGAGAACTTAGAAATCTACCTCACCTAGAGATCTTCAAATAATATGCCTCACCGAGAGAGGTCTTAAATAATAATATGCCTCATCAATAAATGACTTTAGAAGTCCACCTCACTTGGAGGTCTTCAAATAATGTACCTCGCCGAGAGAGGTCTTCAAATAATGTGCCTTGCCGAGAGAGGTCTTAAATAATAATAACATACCTCATCGATAGAGGACTTTAGAAATCCACCTCACTTGGAGGTCTTCAAATAATATGCCTTGCGGTGTTTCGCCTAACTTTTACTAGGTCTTTGGTGCCTTGTGGACTTTGTCTAGCCATACTAGGTCTTTGGTGCCTCACGGACTTTCACTTAGCTATACTAGGTCTTTGTGCCTCTCAGACTTTTTTCTTTACTTATCTATGTCTTTATCGCTCTTGCAGGGAGTTGCCTCACAGTCTTTCACCTAGACTTATATAGGTCTTTCGCTCTCTTGCAGGGAGTTACATCGCGATCTTTCGCCTAGAATTATCTAGGTCTTTTTCATTGCTTACAACTTGCAAATTGATTTGGGCATATTTAAAAATCAAATAGAAGATAAATGATTTATACGTTATATAAATTCATGTGAGATTTGCTCATTTTGCATATGTGATAAATTATTCAGAAAAGTCCATATGCATCATAAGTTCATGTAAAGTTCGAGTAGACTTTGATAATCTGTGCTTGTTACTACAATAGAGAGTAATTTAGTAATATCTTTTAAAAATAAACCATGCAATAAATCTAAAATAGGTGTTCATTTAAGTAATGAATTTTAATCAAATTATATATAATAATCAGCATAAAAATTTTACATAATGTAAAGGACTCCTATTCCCCCAAAAAATAATGGATTCACATATAATCCATTAAATAACTTGCTTTCAAAATAAGTCTTAATTTAAACAACAATTTGATGTGAAGTGGCATTTGAGATGCATAATTGATCACATATCACACACACACAAACACACATATATATATAGGCTATATAGGCTAATATTTATGATGCATAATTTCGGCAGACAATTTATGCATGAATAAATATTAATATTTATCTTTTAACATTTTTGCATCGCATATTAGAAAATAATTGTGTGAAACTAAATTTAAAGCATGAGAAATATAGAAAACATATATAGGATGGCGTGGAGGGTGTCAAAGATTGCTTGAAATAATTTTAGATCTATAAGAATGCGTTGTAAACTAAAGAAATGGCTTTTTTGCAGTCCGATTGACTTTTTTTTTCTTGAACAGGAAGGAGAATTTACCAAAAATCCATGCTATGAGCTGAATTTGTCATTTCTGACCTTAAAATATGAAAGAGGATGCCAAAAAACCATAGGAATCGGTATGACCATCTTGCAAACCGGATGGAAAGGCTTAAACCAAACTAAAAAGTGTTGAACCAGTTCAATTGAATTGACCAGGTCAAAGGTTGACCAACTTATGCATGTAGACGTGGTAGAGATCGATGACATGGCAGATGATGTGGCAGTTGGAGCACTTTAATACTAACGTGGCATGATGATGAGGCAGCTAGAGCACTTCGCTGTTTGACGTGGCATGATAATGTGGCAGCCGAACTGCTTCTTCGATGACGTAGCACTTGGAGTGCTTCGTCATTAACATGGTTGGATGATGTGGTGCTTAGAGCACCTCGTTGCTGGCTTGGCTACTAGAGCGCCTCGAGGTTGACATGGAGGACCCAACAACTTTGGTGATGATGTGGCACTCTTTCATTGGGCCACGTGGCAATGAGGTGGATGATAAAGTAGATGTGTTTGGGTGTGGCTGAGTACTGGTACTTTGGACATATGTCTTGCTATGATTGAAGGAGCAAAGATCTAGTGTGGATGATGTACTAGTACAATGATGCGTGGCAAATTCTAGTAGATTGTTTAGAATTGAGCTTGAAAAATAAATTTTTAAGAGCAACAGGACTAACCTAGTGTATGGGGGAGCGTTCCACCTCCAATGAAGGAGTTCTTGACCACCCTTTCGCCAGTGATGATGATTTCGGTGTTATTTTGGCGGTTCGGTGTCCATTTTCAATAGAAAATGAACTTGGATCTTCATTGGATGTTGAGATTTTTGAGTTTTCATTAACTTGAAAATTGTATGGAGCACACAAGGGTTGTTAAGCATAATTTTGCGGCTCGATCTAGTGTTTTTGGCTAAAAAAGAAAGGGAGGAACATAACTTTTTGTGTAGACAAAGAAAAAATAGATCATGAGCTCTTCGAGGCGAACCCAGTGGAGAGCCTTTAATGCCTAAATCAGTAGGCTGAAGGAAAAAAAATAAAGAAAATATAGAAATAGAAGTTGAAGATGAGATTTGTACCTCCTTTTTTTTACCTTATTATTACCTTAATATAGAGGAGTTGTGAAACTCTAGAGACATATGTCTCCATACAATTAGAGGATTTTGGAGATTACTTTTATCCTTTATCAAGTATGATTGAAGCAAAAGTTCATTTATCTTGATCACGTATTATGATTTTTTCTTTTTGGATAAAACATATAAATCAATAAAATAAAAAATTTTCTTTTAGAACATAGATTTTTAAAATGAAGCATATTATTTAGGTTTTTATAAGATATTATTCGAGATTTTTTAAAAATTTATAGAATGAATGAGGTATGATTATTTTTTTATGACAAAGTAATGATCGGGCTCAAAGAAACACCTGTTCTTTTTCTTTTATTTTTTTTTTTGCCAACGAAGAAACATACCTATTCATAAAAGAAAAAACCAAAGATTTCTCATCGTGCAAGCCACTAGATTTAAACAAAATAAGAAAAAACCCAATTATATGTATATATAATTAAATAAATTTACTAAATTGCCCATTTTAGCTTACTTGTCCTTTTTGGAGGTTTTTTTAGAGTATTTTCAAGTTTTCGTATTGACTATTTGGCCCGAGGATAGTTGAAGAATTTGACGCCATTTCTCTAGTTCATCGGACAAATAGGAAAAATAGAGGGGCTTTTTTTTTTTTTTTTTTTTTTTTTTTTTTTTTTTTGTATGGTGTTTTAATTTTTTTTTTTACCAATATATGCTATTTTTATAAATTTTTATCAATATATGCTGTTTTGACTTGTTTTTTGGACTTTGACTAAGAAAATGACATTAATAATACCGGTTTAGTTGGAATAAAAAGGCAAATGGCAGTGTATAGAAATCGGTAAACTAAATATCGATTTCTATACAAAGGAAATGCATAAACCGGCAACCAAAATGCCGGTTTATGCATTTCTTTTTAAAGAAATTATTTAATATAAATAATATTAAATTATTTAATATTATTTCAATAAATTATTCTTTTTCAATAATAATAGTTAGATTATTTCATTTAGTAAATTATTTTAATAACAACTAAAATGCCGACAACTAATGTTTATATTAATATAAATAAATTATTTAATATAAATAATATTTAATATATTATTTAATAAAAATAATTATTATCATTAACTAATATATTTATATTAAATAATATATTAATTAACTTTATTAATATATTATATTAATTATATAATATTTAATGATTTGTATCATATCATTAACTACGATTTACTTCATTAATTATATTATATTATAATATAAATCAATTATATAAAAATTATTATTTCGCACATAATTAATTAATCCGCAAAAAATATAAATTTTTACAATCAACATACAAGTATTAATATTTTAAAAAATTATTTTTCGCAAATTTTATTATTTCTCAACAACCCCCTAAACTCATACTTCTCTTCTTTTTTCATTGAAAGGGTGTTAAATTTTTTCATTCTCAAAGAGTTGTGCTTGCAAAAAATTTGTGAAGAAGAAGAAATAATTAAAATAGGTAAAATTTATTTTTATTGTTAATATTATAAATAATATGAAATTTACTTCAATAAAATTTGTTATTATTTCTTTTGTTATAAATAATTATAAATATGGGTAAAAAATAAATTTGCAATGTATTTTTTCAGATTAAGTTATACTCGAAAATATTTTGAAGAGATTTGCATCAAAAAATGTAATTTTTTTTTTTGTTAATATTTATGTTATGTTAGCATATTAAATTATTTGTTTGTAATAAATTTTTTATTTGGTAAATTTGTGTTGAAAAATAATTTTTTGAATCAATAATTATTGAGAAATAAAAAAATGTGTGACATAATAATTTAAGGAAAATAATAATATTTGTGAAATAATAATATATGTATGTTGTTTATAATAAAATTTTATTTTTTGACGATTGGTAAATTTGTGTGAAATAATAAAGTTTGTGAAATAATAATTTTTCAGAAATAATAATATATGTAAAATAATAATTTATGTGAAATAATAATATTTGTAAAATAATAATTTACCTATTTTATTTCTTCTTCTTCATAAATTTTTTGTAACACAACTCATTTTTTGTAACACAACTCTTTGAGAATGAAAACATTTAACACCCTTTCAATGAAAAAAAGAAGAGAAGTCTGAGTTTTAGGGGGATGTTGAGAAATAACAAAATTTACGAAACAATAATTTTTTGAAATATTAATACTTGTATGTTGATTGTAAAAATTTATATTTTTTGTGAATTAGTTAATTATGTGTGAAATAATAATTTTTATATAATTGATTTATATTATAATATAATATAATTAATAGAGTAAATCGTAGTTAATGATATGATACAATTCATTAAATATTATATAATTAATATAATATATTAATAAAGTTAATTAATATATTATTTAATATAAATAAATTAGTTAATGATAATAATTATTTATATTAAATAATATATTAAATATTATTTATATTAATATAAACATTAGTTGTTGGCATTTTAATTGTTATTAAAATAATTTACTAAATGAAATAATCTTACTATTATCATTGAAAAAGAATAATTTATTGAAATAATATTAAATAATTTAATATTATTTATATTAAATAATTTCTTGAAAAAGAAATGCATAAACTGACATTTTAAAGGGCGTTTGGTATTACTGCAATTTTTTATTTTCTATTTTTTTTTATTTCAAAAAAATAAGTATTAGAAAATATTTTTTAAAAAAATTATTATTTTTATTTTTTTTCATATTTATCCAGAAACATTTTGAAAACAAAAAACAGAAAACTAAAAATAACAAATTCTGATTTTTAAAATCTTGTTTTTGTTTTTGAAAAACAAAAAATAAAAAATAATATCGAACGGACCCTTAATTTTTCAAAAATGAAAGACCACTTTATTAATTCAGTCAAATTTCAGAGACGAAATAATAATTTACCTTAAAATAATAATGCTTTTGAGATAAGAATATAGTGTTTTTTTTGAAGTTATATAGAGACAATGTTAATGCACTTAAAAGCTAGAGAATACTTAGATTGTAATTATGATGCTTGTTGTAATGACAGAGAATAATAAAAATGAAGGAATAATGAAAATGAAGCCAAAATATCCTAAATTAAATTTCTTGAAGGGTAATTTTTTTCTCAGTTTTCTTATGCTTTGCCCTATGAATTATTATTGATATGCAGTTCTGCAGACATGTGCTTCAAGTAGGTTTTATTTGTTGTTTATGTACATTCGAGTCTAGGCCATGCTTTTCATTTATTGAGGCACAGAAAAGCAAAGTAGAGCATAAGATTATTTGGAATTCCTTTCATTTGCATAATTAAATATGTACATAAACAATATGTAGATACATGGGATTATTTTTTAAATGAGCAGGCATGATTTCTTTCTTTTTTTTTTTTTCTTTTTGGCCGAAAAAAGCAGGCATGATTTCAAGATTAAGTTTTTCTTTTTAGTAAATTTGGCTCCAACTGGAGGCATGAACTCGAGAACTCACAGTCCTGACCTCATAAGACTAATCATAAGACTCGAATGTACATAAACAACAAATAAAACCAACTTGAAGCACATGTCTGCAGAACTGCATATCAATAATAATTCATAGGGCAAAGCATAAGAAAACTGAGAAGAAAATTACACTGCATCTAAGAGGTGGATAGCATAAAGAAAACAATTATAAATTTTTCAAGAGACATTTATCAACAATCCACAATAAAATAAAAACCAGTTACAATAAATTAACAGATACATATCTATTCTGTTCCTCCTTGCTAGAAAATAAATGAAATAACTGGCAAATAGAGGAAAAGAACTAACAAATACAATAGCTATATATGTGACCCTTTTAGTAAACATGATACAATCTCACAAAGTACAGTTACCGTTCGCATAATTTATCGCGATTGCATGATTCTTGTAACTAAAGCACAAAAACCTGACTGCCCTTTTTTGTATTGAACTAAACAATTTCATCTCTATAATATCAACTTATTTTGCAATTAAAGAACCTTGAAGACATATTCATTAAAAGGGACAAAGAAACCAACCAAATTGAATTAACAAACCATGAAAAATCCCTGAACTTGTATGCCTTTCTGAGATGAGAAGAACAGAAGTCACCTGGAGCAGCAAGAGGAAAGATAGCTTTGGGATTGCTTAGAATCAGCCCCGTTATTAACAAGGGTTACCCTATTCAGGGTTAGCTCAGCTTTGTAAGTATCTGAGTTCAAGACCTTCCGGCTCACATTGTTATAAATCTCTTTAATAACAAGCTCAAACGCCTTTTTAACATTCGTTGAATCAAGAGCAGATGTCTCCATGAAGAACAATCCTTCTGCTTCTGCAAGGCTTTTGCCTTCCTCAACACTCACATCCCTGATATTCTCCAGATCACATTTGTTCCCGACCAGCATCCTTGCCACAGTTGTATCAGAATGAGCTGCATAATTGGGTATGTTCAAACCATGAGATATCTAAACTCAGAAGTGAACATGTAATATAGGGGCATAACAGGAGGGAAGATATTAAAACAGTAATCCCTAGGAAGTAAATTGATGAACAAGCTGTATTTGCAAAATAGCTAGAAAATCATGAATCTTAACATGTACCTTGAAGATTCCTTAAAAAGAAATTTTAAATTTTACAGATAGAGAGAGACTAAAATTCATATTCACAAGTAAGGCCAACCCATGTACAGAAGAGAAGAAGAATCTTTGCAAGCAAATGAACTAAAAAGTGAAAAAAAGCCTCCAACACTTGCAAAACCACAATCAAAATTTAATTGTACAAAGCCACCATTTTTTTTAATCATGGTAAGAGGTAAATCCTCCTGCTCTCCTAATTCTCTCACTTCAGCCAATCTAAGAAATACGTTTGTGATTAAAGATAAGATAATTCTTTCTTTTTTTCGGCATAAAGCCTTTTAATACCATAGTTCCTTTCTAATTTTATGTCAGCTCCCACAATTTGCCAACCATAATATTTCCCCACATTTGAAGATTGTAAATGTTTATGTTAGATCTTTTTTTCTCAGACATGCTTCCCAGGCAATAAAAAATCCACTCTAGGATAGGACAGGCCCTCTACAAGGACCTAGCATCCCAAGCAATAAAATCCACTCTAGGAGAACTAAGGCCCTCCACATGGCTGTTCTTGTCACTTAACTTTCCATCATTAGAGCTTCCTCTTGTGTAAGTGTAATAGAAAAATGTAGCAGCATCATGCTTTCTTGATTCTCCACATGACTCCGTCCCTATTTAAAATTCCACCACACCTTATTGTAATAACACAAACTTTTGAGGACTCTAAATTCCCAATTTAATCATTACACATTATGTCCTGATTCCTAAGCCACCTATACAAGAATTTACAATATTATACCCATCACTTGCAGAGAATAAGAGATATGAAAATTGCTTTTTAAGATGGGACTTCCAGAGAGAAATATCACACAAGACAAAGCCCACCCTAAAAATGGAGAAATAGAAATCACATGAACACTTGTTTGTAAGCTTAATATTTTACTGTTTTGTGAATCTATAAGCTTGTATCAACGTACACAAACCAAACCAAAACCTTAATACTAGCATGTGACAGAATATGAGGGAAATTAAGCTAAATCAAGTGTTAGGTTAGACTGGCTTAAGATGAAAGAAAAGGGCAAGCAAAAATTAGGGCAAGCAAAAATTGGGGCATATAACCAAATTTGATACCATGCTAAGGCACCTTAAGTTCCAAACCAACCTAAAAGCATAAACCACAAACTATTCAATATTCTACATTTAATTGGTGTGGAATCTGCAATTATAACACCTATTTTTCTTTTCTTATTTGATTATACTTTGCTATAACCACGTGTCAAGCCACACAAGCATGTGGCAAAACATGATGTTGCAAAACAGAGTGAAAATAAAGGGTGTAGTGTCACTTGGATACCATACTAGACACCAAAAGCAACCCACAATCGTATGTATCAGGCGGTGAGACCCAAACATTATAATAAATTGTTCAATATTTTATATTTAGCTAATGTGGGGTCTTCAATTCTAACATGTATTTTCGTTTCTTATTTGTTTATACTTTCTACAAGTTCAATACTTTTTTTTAAGGTAGAGATTTATCTATAACCTACTAGCAAAGGAGCCTTTCAAGGAAACAATACAGTTAATTTCAATTTTGAGGGATCTAATGATCAACTCTGGATGAATCTCAGAAAAAAAATTGATAAGATCAGTTTGAAAACTCAACCAAAAATAATTTTATTTATTGGAAAGTTTGGCAATATCTAAGATAAATTGACAAAACCCAAATATGGAAGATTAAGCATATCAAAATTAAAGGAGTAAAGAAGACAAGAGGTAAATGCAGGATGACATGGGTTGAAGTGGTTAAGAAGGATTTAACATCATTAAATATTGTTAAGAGTGTAATCTGAGTAGAAAAAAAGAGGAAACAAATCTATATAATTGACTGCAATTAAATTAGGATTAAAATTAAATTGAGTTGACTTAAAGAACCAAAACTTAATTTTACTATAAAGGCTGAAATTAAATATTAATGTTTGGCTCACTATCTAAACTATTCCTATAAGCTTATACTTTATATAAAACAGCCAAAAATATCTACTATGCATTTATGTATTTGGCCAACATATCATACTAATTAAACTAAACTGTCAATTTTTTCTAGTTCAATTTAGTTTGCAATCTAAATTGTAAATATAGTATCTCTGAAGCCTCAACTTCCAACAACACAAGTCATGAGTTGCTAATGCATTTAAGAAAACCATGTAATAATTTAGTGCGGTAGGGTGAGCTATAAAATTACATAAGCGCTCATGATTACCAATGTATAGACTACCATTTTCATTGGAGAATGGAAAAAAAAAAAAAGATCATTCATGTCAAATAAGACTAAATTAACATAAATAAGATACCATCTGCCATCAACTTATAACCTTAGAATTCTTTTAGGGCCCAAACTCAATGAACAGGTTGCAATTTATTCAAAAATCATTCAGCCTCAAAACTCAAGCTAGCAGGTGGAAATGCAAAATTAGGTTTTACAATGAGCCTCTCACATGAAAACTTGCTAAGCATAAATTCTTGACCATATATCGGTGCACCTCTTTCTTATGCTGAAATTTAATTAATAAAAATGAAGGACATACTGCTTAGGATTCAAACTCATGATTTATCAAATAAGCTAAAGTATTAGCTATCCACTCAACCTTAAGGCCGCTTCTAGATCTCCCACATGCATATGAGACAATGAAGTTTTTCTTTCGAAAATATATGGTTTCTACTTTCTAATCGAGTAATTAAGGGCCTATTGCAAGGTGTAAAGATGACGCAGCGGAAAAGTTTAAGGCAATTAGGGGCAATTAGATCTCAATGATTAGGGCTAGAATAGATAGTGATTGTAGTTGAAACAAGAAAATAATTAGGATTTAAAGAAAACCTCTAATTTAAAATCTATGTTGAAAATAATAAGAATACATAATATTGTATGATAACAGCCTTATATTTACTAATTAGGATAAATCCTAACCCTAGGCTAAAAAAAAAACATAATACTAATTAAAATACTTATTTAAGAAGAAAACTAAATAAACATAGGAAAGAAATGTAAAACAAATTCAACTAGGAAAACTAAATTAAATTCATAATTTAAAAAAATCTAAAACAAACTGAATTAGGAAAACTAAATAAAATTACTAATTTAAAAATTAAATAAAAATAATTCATAAATCTTATCTTATTTTTCCTTAACTGCATCACCATGGAAGTTAGTTTGGTATCAGAACTCTGATATACATGCACCATCTTGAGGGGGAATACTAGAGAGGTTGCTAAGTGGCATGAGATGTTGGCATAGATACAAGGGAACTAATGAAAAATTCTTTTACTTCCTAATATAAATACGGCTAGGTCAAAATAGAGTTAACCTGCACCCCTCCTAATATTAACTTTCTTTCACTCCTTTTTCTACTTTTCAACAAGTTGTGATACCTAATGGCCAAGCCGAAGCGTTCCCATGGCAGATTGGACTCCTAAAATTTTGCAAAACAGATTCTCAATGATCCACAAAGCCCACTTGGATTATTAAAGGCTTCATTTCAAGACATAGTAATGTTTGATGTGGATAGCACTCACATTTTATTGCGAAATTGTTATGGCAGCACATGCATGTCAATTCCATATTGACTAGAAAACAGATCAATTGATTCATAAAAAATGATAATAATAATAAAAGAATGAGTGGCCTAGAATTTGGGTCAATTTTGTCTATGTTGAATGCTAAGATCAATTGATTCTAGGTCAATTTTGTCTATGTTGAATGCTAAGATCAATTGAGTTTGAATGCAAATCCTCCAAATGCTTCCTCCCCTTATAGCAAAACATTAATAGAAAATTTAATATAAAATAAATAAGAAAGTTAATTGTAAAATTGGTAAAGTTCATTGGCTTCCAGATATTCAAAGTTCTCCATATGATTTAAGTTGATGAGAAACATCACCCCATTAGCCAAGGGTTTCCTGACCTTTAGCATGCATCATAAATGTTGGTCCATAAATGGGAAAGGCTATGAAATACAGCCATTATTTAAACCATGCCCAGGTGCATGCAGCATGAGAATTTTCCCTCTGCCTAATACCAAAACTGATGAGATGATCTAGGTGCTCTTGACTCTATGTAGGCTCTTCCACCTGTCAAGACATGAGGGTAGCACCCACATAATTGCAACTTGATCAAATCAGGTCATATATGTAAAAGTTTAGCCTTTGATAGCCTCCCTTCCATAATAACCATAATTAGGAAAAATTGATGTCAAGAGAGAGCCAAGGGGCCCTTTAGGTGATGTCTATAAGTTGAAATTACATGACTAGTCTATTATTTCTTTTACTGTAATCTTAAGTGGGAACCCAAGTTGGTATGGGCCTATTTGATAGGACACCCGACACACTAGTTATCTCTAGGGTTAGTTGTCATGCTATGTCAATCATTTTCAGCTTATGGTCCATCTTTTTCAGCTTATGGTTAATCACCTAGCTGTTCCATTGGCCTCATCTCAGTATCCATGACAATTGATGGTGATTATGATGGAATGATAATGGAAAGCCAAAGGAAAATAAATAAATTAATAGATAATGAAGAAGAGGAAACAAAGGATGACCTTGGTGCTGTAGAGTATTTGGATGGAGAGGATTGTTCACAATTTTAAGGGCCAGGTTTTGTCCCTTAAAACTTTTGTGGGACAAGTGGTTCTGTTGGCCTCTTTACGGGCATGTGAATTGGGGCTTTCCAAGTCTGTTCTCAAGTGTTCTCCAAGTTGATTGGATGGCACTTACTTTATAGGTTTGGATCGTGCTTTCTAAGTCTGTTCTCAAGTGCCGTCAGTTTTGTGTTTGATCTTGGAGATTTGTTCTTAAGGAGGACATCTTATCCTTCAAGTTGTAACCTTCAATCCTTAATTCCTTAAGGGTCCATTCGGATAACTAGTCATTTGAAATGATCAAGCATTTGGAATTTGACATCATACTTACTTTTTACGGTTTTACACTTGAAATTCAAATTCAAATCCACAAAATTTCAAATGATCGTGTATCCAAACAGACCGTAATAAAATTTCTTAGCCAAAAACGAATCACCTTGTTGGATTCCTCTAAATCCTTTAACTGCAGCATTGGCTCTCTACCAACACCCAACAATAACCAAAAACCTAGCCAAATTTAAAGCTCTAATCCACTATTCATTATCCAGAACCAAATCCATTCTATGCATAAGCTCATCAGAAAACACTGGACAATGCAACCCCTTTCTCATTCCTCTTAACATTACTCACAATTTCATTAGCAGCTAATGTTGCACTAGAATACACCTTCTCTAAAAGAAGGCACTGTAGGAGCAAGAAATGGGAATGCCTAAAGCAAAACATTAAAAAAGAGAGAAAACCAAGGTCCAGATCTAATACACATTGGTGACTGTGTTTAAAGTCTTTAACCTTAATTGATTGGCCCTTCTTACACGTGATGAAAGCAGGATTCAAAAAACAAAAGAGTTTTTCCATTGTTGAACCTTTTCTCTAAAAGTTAGTCAAGTCATTTTCTTTTTAGTTCCTATAGTTTCTTATGAATCAGAATTTCCGTAAATGGAGAGGTAACAAAAATAATGAGTTTTTAGTAATATCCTTCTTTGAGGTAGTGAGCTCTGGCATTGCCTAAGAGAAAATGAGCAACTCTCATGTATCATTTGTGATACACAACCAAATTGAATCAGAAAACTAGGAAGTTATGCATCAACAAATTTTTAGGTCGTCAAGTGACCAATCAAAATGAAAACCAATTATCAACTTTTTTTCAGTAAACTAAAGAGAATTGTCCAAACAAACACAAAGAGAATTGTCCAAACAAACACAAACCTCACTCTTTTACCTTCAGTAATCACAAGTTATCCAGGGCAAGATTGTGAAATCCTGAGATTACTTAATTTTGTCATAAGAATGGTGAATAAGTTGTCAAAGATTGAATTCGTTGAGAGGTAGAAAAGAAATTTATGATCTCTAAGGATCTTATAGAATTTGCTCTTGGATATAGTGAAATTGAGAAAAAGGATCCATGTGAAATACCCAAGTTGAATTCTAGTAAATCATTAATAGTTCAAGAGTTCACCGAAAATTCCTAGCCTAATGAGAGGGGGAAAAACAAATTTTCTACGGACATGGCTTATAATTTTTGGTTTAAAATAAGGCTTGAAATAATTATTTAAAACAGGGCTGAATTTCTAAATCACAATGGCCAAAAACTTTATTATAGACTAATTTTCAGCTGGGTTAGCAAGGAATTTCAGAACTAAAAATTATTGGACTTAAAAGTAGAATTGTAGAGCCTTTCAGGGATTATGTGCTCACAAAAATTAATTTTAAATTGAATCAAGGATGAAAGTGGCAAAAAAATAGGAAAAATAGTTGAAAATCGGAAGCAATGGTTGATGGCAATGCCAGGTCTCCCAATGTTTGCACTAAGAGACCAGCAGCACCACCTAGCCTTCCTTCCCCTATTCTGGCTTTGTTTCAATTCTTTTTTGTCTGATTTGTCTTCCTATTTTACAGTTCCTAATCCGGGAAAAACCCTTGAAAAATCTTCCTAAGCAGTCCTAAGTCCTAACCTCTTCTCTACTCAAACAACATCTGGAAACTCTAGGCTGCCATTATTTTGCTTCTAAATTCAATTTTACCCACACTTCTCACAAGAAAAATGATATTTTTGATATTTTGTTTACTAATTCTTTTCTTGGATTGAGTTTATTGTTTTGTATTTGTTTCCAAATTCACACATTCAATCACATGCCCCTGGTCTCTCAAAAGGTAAACATCAATCAAGAAGGCATGCTACCCTATACAGGTCTGTCTTCAAATATCTCATGCTGTTTTTGTTTTAATCGTATTTATGAGGGAAAAACCAATAGATTTTTATTCCCAAACAAAGGAGATATGTGATGGGTATCACGGGAATCAATTTTTGTTAACCTTAATCTAAAATTAACCTCAAGCGTACATTTAAAATAATTTTTTCTTTCATGAAGTTCCTTAAATTATTTTTGCATGCATCATATTTTCCCTGTGCTCAAGTAATCTTTGCTTTGATTTGTACATCTGTTTTATTGTTATTACTTCATGTATATACTTCTCATGCAGTGATGTTAAAGGCGTTAGGCGCCCTCAAGGCGCTAAGACCTCCTATTGCTCAAGGCGAGAGGCGCCATGAAAGGCGGTCACCTGAGTAAAGTGAGGCGCCATAAAAAAAAATATTGAAAATAATATACTAAATAACACACCAATTAGAAACATAACAATAAACATAAATTGGTAAAACTGAAATACTCATTTTCAGTCCATAATATAGAAGAAATTGCGGTTCCCTATTTTTTCTTCCTATTTTATCTCTTTTCAATTCCCTATGATATTAATTAACACTCAGTGGTTTCCTACCATTTAAGAAATTGACAACTAATTGCAGCAACCCTAATTCTTTTCCCACTTCCCTATTTTTTCTCTTTTTCAATTCCCTATTTTTTTCTCCCTATGATATTAATTAACGTCTCTTTGGTTTCCTACCATTTATGATATAATCCTAGGTGGGATCATTTGCACATCAAGTCTTGATCATTGTTATCCAGAATTTGTGTGTTGTTCAAGTCTTCAAGATTCAAGTAAAGTTTCTAAAGGGAAGACAAGCTTGAAATCAACTTTAAAAGAGGTGCAAGCATTAGTGAATGTGATCCAAGTTCAAGATGGGGCTGTTTGAATTGGAAATCATTGTTTAAAACTTCATTGAGGGTCGAATTATGTTCTTACATGTTTGGGCTGATTCTATCTTTCATATTAGCTTGTCTTAATTTGTTTTTGGACCAAACTTATATATTTTAAGCCCAAATTCGTGCAAATCTGTACATACCTTTTAATTAGACCTTATTTTCATTATTCCTAGTTAAATTAGGGTTTTTCATTAAGGTTATTATAGTAATTTGGTTTGACAGCCTATTCCCTATAAATAGGCATGTTTTCTATTGTAAAATACATTAAAGATTATTGATTATTGAATTAAACGTGAGAATTTTCTCTCTTGGTTCTTCTTTGAACTTTTCGAACTTATCAAGATTGTTCATCTTGTGGCGTTCACAACTTATATCTTTGGTTCTTGCTTCCATATAAGCTTTGGGTCAAGGTTTTATACCTTTGGTTCATGATTCTAGTTAATCATTGGGTCAAGGTCCTATCAATCGAATCTGATTTGGCTTTCCTAGGGTTTCACTTCCATACTTGAAGTTGGGTTTCAAAGCATTGTCTTTGAGGTTCGCATCAATTTAAGAAGTCAATTTGACAGCTAACTCTCACTAATAACTAATTAGGCATATAAAGAGATATTTATCACATAAAAAAATATATATATAATTCATTTAAATATTGAAGCACTCGCCTCATTGCGTAGTGCCTAGATCTTAGGCGAGTGCCTAGGCAGCACCTCCTTGAAGGAGCCTCGCCTTAGTAGGTGTAAGGTAACAAGGCCTCGCCTTGCCTCGCATCCTAGGCGAGCGAGGTGAGCGCCTTTAACAACACTGTTCTCATGTGTTGTGATCACCCTAAAAACCCAAATAAATTGGGCTAAAGGTGATTTTCTATGTTTTTTTATTGTTTGGTTGATTTTCTGTTAGAATAGATTAATAAAATTCTGGATCCATGTTATTTGTAAGCTTGGAACTCTACCTAAGTATAAGTTTCTCGTGTTTAACATAGCAGGTCATATTGCCGTATAATAAAATTTTCCTTTCAATGTATTTGGAATCTTACAGTCACATAAGACTACAAAATGAGTGTTGCCGAAATGAAAATGCTAATAAGATGAATGTGTGGACATACTAAAATGGATAGAATACGTAATGAAAAAATTAGAGAAAAGATAGGAGTAGTATCGATTAAGGACTAATTGAAAGAAGGGAGATAAAAATGGTTTGGGCATGTGAGGCGGAGACGTAGGGATGCCACGGTTAGAAAGTTCGAGCACATTGTGATGGAGGAGAGGAAGAAACGAAAGGGTAGGCCTAACCTAACTTGGAGTAAAGGGTACAATATGATCAAGAGGCATTACACCTATCAAAAGATATAGCCCAAAATCGTTTAGAGTGAAAGCAAAGAATCCATATAGCCGACCCTAATTAATTTTGAGATTAAAGTTGAGTTGAGTTATTTGTAAGCTTCGGAAGTAACTTGAAGTGGGTACCTAACTTCTTCCCACTTCATTGTCATCTCAAGTTCCATAAAAGTACCAATGAGCCTTTGGTTCAGTGGTGCTAGAGTCGTCTCCAAAACTGAAAGGTCTCAAGTTCGAGTTCCAGTCGGAACCAAATTTACTCAAAAAAAGTTCCATAAAAGTAGTTCTCGTCTTTGCGTAATAATTTGAAGTTGAACCAACTTTTTATCTATAAAAAAATGAATTTTATTTTTTGTAAAAAAAATCATATTTTTAACTTGCCATTCTGAGTACTTAATAACCTCTTTGACTTGGGATTCCCACAGGCTATTATGGTGGCACAAATGGTTTATTAACTCTTTTTGTGGTTCTATATATGTTGCATGAGAGATCAACAAGTGCCATATGTGAAATAAAGTAGCTAGCTGGCTCTACTACCTAGGTCTGTATCTACTGCAATGCCAGCAAGTTTAGTTATGGTGCCGATTTCTAAGAGATTATAAGAAGACGATTAATATTAGATAGCAGGTGAATGTATGTATGGTCATTAAGTTAGATGCACAAGAGGTTATCCATCTACTACATAATCTCCAATCTGCAATTAACATTTCTACATATTAAGTATAGCTTTACTTCAAGCACCCATATTGGATGAGGATACTTAGACATGAGCGTTGTCACTTCAAATTAGTGGTAAAATGAGTGAAAATTTTGTAAAATAGGGGAGTTGGACCCTGGACATATACACATGTCAATAATTGTACTCTTCTTTATGTAAAATAGAGTATAACCTAGCAGTTCAACAATAAATCCATCCAGAAAATAACCTAGTACCTGTCCCAATGCTTGTAGGCAAAGTGCTCTAAGAACTCCTTCTGCCAAGTCCACTGGTAAATCTCTCCTGCAACAAAAGGCCAATAAAGTCAAAAAAACATTCTAACAACAGCACAACCAGCTTCTTTTGGTGTAAGTCTTCCATTCATAGTAACCTTAATGCAGGAGGAAACTGTGGGAGCACATGTCGGACAGCACAATCCAGGTATCCTGCAGCCTTCAAGAAAATATCAATGGATGCTCGCCTGCTCTCTGCCACAAACAAAAGAAAACAAAACTTATGTAGTAGGACCACTAGAGATACGAGTACCCTTGTGAAGCACAGAAATTGGGAAAAAAAAAAAAAAAAGAATTGTATGCAAAGAACATGACCTACAAGTTCACCCAGACCAGCTAATGTATACATCACTAGCTTAACTAGTGTGACATACTTTTCAGTATTTATCTAAAAATGCAGCAATAATCATCCAGCACTTTAAAACACGGTACAAGTTCCTACATGTATATTTGACATTACACCAAAAAGCATTTCTGTTGATGCCAAAAACGTGAAAAACAGTGAAAAAGGAATAAGATGTACAAAAAAGTCTCTCTCCTTCTTTCCCATTCTTCACTTTATCAATTCCTTATTTCCATGATGCCATCTAGAAACTTGTTACTTTCCTTGTGATAAATGTTTATCCAACTTAGAAGTACTGAGTTTGAGTGCAGCTCTAAGAATGGGATGCCCCCTCAACCCTAAAAATAGGAAGAATGACCAACAGACCTCTAGTACAACAATGAAGAGACTTTTTCCACATAAGTGATGTAGAACAGAAAAGAAATAAAAGTGGTGAATGAGAATGAGAAAGGAGAAGAGATCACCTAGAAGGTAATATAAAAGAAATTAATGCAATAATCAGAATAGGAAAGAAATATTTCTGCTACTCTATTCTTCCATAACTACTCTCCTTAAATAGCTTAAAAGGGGTGTCCTTATATGGGAAGCAAGTCAACTACGTCAAAAATAAAAATAAACCGTAATAAATAATAAAAAGGATGATGCTATTGCCATAGCCTAATTAATCCCATCAATTTTATTTGCCTAAAAGACTCTTATCTGCCATATCATACTTTCACCAATTCACCCATTCTCTCTCCTCAATACATGAAAAACTGAAATGGAGATATTCTGAACCAAATACAGTGGCTTCGCTCATGCAAAATTCTCTCTTTTTCACCTCTAAACAGATTACAACTTAAATAACTCTCTCTCTCTCCATGTCATTTTCCTCAGAAGCCAACTAAAAGATTGAAAACACAAAATCAAAGCCAGGTTTTTACTTTAACAAAAAGTAATGTCACCAAAAGCAAATCAAGTATTTAACTGCACTCTCTAAAAGAGGATTTTAAATAACAGCCATTTAATAACATTTTGGCCATTTTGCAACTGAATTTTAGCCCATGGTTACATTAATGGAATCTTAACCCACTGTTATGTTATTTTCCATTTCTCTAAGGGCAATTAGCCAACCACCTAGAAACTGTAGACAAAACTTGAGAAACGACTATTTCTAATAATTCATCCAATTATTAACTTAATATCTTGCATATTTAATTTAATTCTTCTTTTAGAACTTATATTTTATTGAGTTCTAGTTTATTGTTGATTTGAGTGATTTGCAAATGGCTGTAAAAATTCACGGCAGGAACAGCTGATTCTGCAAGATTGTTTTCGTTTCGTCTACTGTTTCTGATTTTGTTATTTAAAACCCTGCTCTCTAGATTAACTTCCAAATATTTTCCAATTATTACCGCAAAGAATTTAGACAAAATGAAACACTTTCAGAAAATTATGAAAAAAATAAATTAAATAAAGAGGACACAAATTAAATGAACTAAAACCACACACATAGTTGCCAAAAGCAAATCGTTGCCATCATTGGATGAGGGTAACTGCCATGGTTGAATGTACTGTGCTCATCAGTATGGTTGTCAATAATCCAAATCTTTAACTTCTCTTATAATTTTGAATTTGTAATTAAATTCAGGTAAATAAAACTGTGTTAGCAAATCAGGGCTGTGGCCATGGAGTTGTTTGGCATCATAATGAATATGAGGGATGGAATGGAGGTTATCAGATGAGGCAAAACAACAGAGTGATTTGTTTTTAGAGAGAGAGAGAGAGAGAGAGTTGGACAGCAGAGAGAACAAAAGTTGAACAAGAGCATTTTAGGCAAATAAGACAAAAAAAAAAAATACTAATTAGGTTGTGGCAATAGTAGCACCCTAATAAAAATTCCCAATTAACTTTAAAGGATTCAACTCACAACTAAACCTAGTCAAACCAACTCTAACCAGGTTGACAAATTTGCAAGATAGTTGTCTAGGTTGACCAATCTCTGATTGGGTTTGATCATCTCCAGTTCTGAAGGTCACCCAAACAGATGACCTGATTGATCATCAATTACCCTGATCAAATCAGCTAGTCAAGTCCAGGTTTGAGAACAGTTGCAACTTGCAAGAGACCCCTCTCTAACCCCTTGCTCAAAAGCATAACAAGAAATTGCTATACCCCTAGGGATCTGCGATCTAGATCATTCGATCAAGATTGTGGACATAGCAATTTGAAATGTCAAAATTGAGCATTTTGAGATGCCATAAAACTATCTCAATCACACAAATATAGAGATAACTTAGTAATTATAATGATGTGCATATTTTGAGATTTGGATTTTTTTTTTTTTTTTTTTTTTTTTTTTTTTTGAAATATGGATTGTTTTACTGCATTTAAATAGTTAATATAGCATTTTTAATTGAAAATAATTTATTACACTTATAGGATGTTAGAAAATCTTTGCAAGTATTCATTACAAGAGATGATATTTTATAAATATTTCATTACATGTGCAATCCGAAAAAGTTTTTTACATAACAGATAATCATATTTTGTTCAAATTTAAGTAATCCAAAGAAGCCTAGCCCCACCACATCACATTCCCAGACAAGGACACGTTAAGCTCCTGTTTTGTTCCACACACGAGAGCAATCCACATGATATAGGACAGCTTGGGACCAACTTGGATTTTAAAAATTAGGGCTACCATTTGTAGAAATCAAGAATTAGGCTTGAAAATTAATATGGCAGATGTGAATTTCTTTAGAAAATTAAAGGAAAAGTAAACAATAAAAAATAAACCACTAGCATCACACTAATAGGGTCTAGGATTCACTCCTATCAAGAAAGCATCACACTCTCTAGGATTAGAATTGTGTCATACAACTCAAAAGATAAAAGCATAATTTGCTGGAATTTTATTGAATGAGAACTGAAAAATAAAGCATTACAAGCATGGGTATTTATATACTCAAACTACTCCTAGAACTTAAAGGTAAAGGAATTCCAAAATTAGTCCTAATCCTCTAAGGAGTGCGTCACACTTTCTGGTGCTAGAATTGCATCACACAACTCAAAATAAAAAAGCATAAATTGCTGAAATTTTATTAACTAAAATATGAAATACAAAGAACTACAAGCATGGGTATTTATCGACCCAAGTCACCCAACTAATCCTCAACCTTAAAGGTAAAGGAATTCCAAAATTAGTCAAATCTTCTAGAGTTGAACTCCTAAAGCATTACAAGCATGGGTATTTATATACTCAAACTACTCCTAAAACTTAAAGGTAAAGGAATTCCAAAATTAGTCCTAATCCTCTAAGGAGTGCATCACACTTTCTGGTGCTAGAATTGCATCACACAACTCAAAATAAAAAAGCTTAAATTGCTGAAATTTTATTAACTAAAATATGAAATACAAAGAACTACAAGCATAGGTATTTATCGACCCAAGTCACTCAACTAATCCTCAACCTTAAAGGTAAAGGAATTCCAAAATTAATCAAATCTTCTAGAGTTGAACTCCTAAAGAAAACTAAAAGGATTATCCGAAACCAACAAGGACTCTAAAATAGAACTTAAAATAACTATGACAAATCCTAAAGAAATAGGGACAGATTTCCAACAAAGCTAAAATTACAAAATTTCCCTTGTTCTTAAAGTACTTGACCAACATCTTATATCAATGACCAAGAATTTGAGGTTGACCAAGAATTTAAAATTCTGTAATCAATGACCAATCCAATTCCCTTATCATTATCCACCAAATCAAAGCTTGAGGTTGATGAATTTTCCATTTTTTAATTTCTCCTATAAACTTCAAACTGATTTCCATCACCACATTCACATAAATCCCTTAAACCAAGAATTTGGCTCTCCATTGCCAGCAACCACAAACTATATCTAAAAGAAAAGGACATAAAATCCAGTTCACCAAGGACCAAAGCACTTTCTATTTGTGCCTCATATAGAAACTCCCACTAAAACAATCATTGGCCTCGGCAAAATCCATCCCAAGAGCATCCCCTTTCATGTTTAGTTTTAACATCATCACAACTTTATTAGCAACGGACGTTGTACCTAAAATCAACCTCCCCTAAATGAAAGCTCTCTAAGAACCAGAAATACAGCACCTTGAAACAACACAATCTATAACATAAAAACTCAAAATAACGATCTTATACACACTAGTGACTGACAAAAGTCTTTTACCTGGAATGACAGTTCTTAGGCACAAGAGTGAAAAAAGTGGAATTCAAACTCTTATCCACTACCCCATTAACAGGAAAATTCCCCGAACATGACATATAAAATCAACCTGAATAATATCCCAACGTTTGGATAAGAAGAAACAAAATTTAAGGGGGAAAAAGGTCAGTGTTAAACCATCTGGACTGGAAGCCTTCACTTTATCCACTTTTAAAACTGTCTTCCTCACTTCATCTTCAACAAAAGGTCTCCCAAGGCAACTAGTTTTAACCCAGAAAATAAGGCTTCATTACCTTCAATCATCAAGCTAAAGCTACATTCTCCTGATACTACTACGTATAAAAAGAATAAATAAATAACCTAGTCACTATGGAAACAAGGATCATAATAATCTCACCATTGTCTACCTTCATCTCCTTGACAAAATTTTCCCTCCACTTACCACCAACAACCATGGAGGAAAACTTGTTATAGTCTCCATCCTTCACCTAATTCAATCTAGTCTTTTGCCACTAATTAATCTATTCTCAAGATATCTAACATAAACAGGACCAAGCTCACAGAAAAGAAAGTTTAATCCCTTAAGAAATTTAGAGTTGTGATCAAGATTTCATATAATTCTATCTGGATATGAGTATGTTGGTTAGACCATATATAATTAGTCCCAAGCCTGCCTTATGTTACTGCTCATACTGCAGACCAGCATCTATAAACAGACCCCAATCTTTAATTTGCTTGTCTTAGTTATAATTTCTAATTTTATCCCCTGAAAACCCTTATCATTCACATAATTGTAAACATTTTTAGACTTCATATATACACTTAAATCCTAACCCACCAAAGCTTTCATACATCAGTAACTACCTAAAATTCATTTCTCATTTGAGTCTCCCAAAGTGATCCCTCTCTCTCTCTCCAATCTATCTAATTAACCAACATCCTACCAAAAAAAAAATCCTTTTTTTTTTTTTTTATATAAGCATCATCTAGGCTTTCAACATCCCAACCTATAAGAATATCTTCCCCATCTTCCCCTTAAAATCAGAATGTATTTTCCAGTTGGATGCAGCTAACATGTAACTATCTGACTGATTCAACTATTCAAAGCAAAAATAATCATTTATAGTGTCTATGGTACAAAAGTAAATTAATTAGATCATAACTTTTTGTTTACGATATAGATCAATCAATTGCTACTGATTACATTGATTATGCAATATTATTAATAGCAAAGATTCGATAGGCTAATATCAGAATAGAATATATTAGCTTGATATGCGCCAGCAGTTAATCTGCCAAATCCAGGCAGCCAAACAAAGGTAATATTTTAACTTCACCTAAAAGAAAGAAACTAATTCTAGGAAAAAGTTAGGAATATTAATTAAGATTTTTAAAGTTTAACATTACATGCATTAAAAAGGGCTTGATTTAGCAGGAGAGAAAAAGGTGCAAAAATTACACACATGCACATATTGCATAGTGACCTGCAGCATGTATTTTTGCTGGAAAAACCTACCTGCTGATACTTTTGGCTGATGACTATCAGCAGACATTCTTGGAAGCAGTAACAAATTGGCCTGTGACAATAATAGCATTGCCATTAAGTGCAAAACTGACAACACCTCATACCATGCATTAGACATAGCTGTTTCCTGCAAAATAACAACTTCATATCAAATCCAATTCTTTAATGCATATGAATGTAACCACAAGCTAGGTACAAAACAAAAAAAGAAAATGAAAAAAGAGTCCTGTTAAGAGATAATACACAGGCAAACCAGTCTCATAGTCCTACCTCTCCATCATCTTCTTGATTTATCCACACAAATTGCACCTTGTGCTGTAGATGGCTTCCATCTTTAACTAGTCCCAAAAGAACAGGCAAGTAATCTTCAAGAGCCTGATGAAGATCAGCCAATGTTGAACCTCCTTCAAACACAAATTAGTTTGACATATGAATGACTTAACCCACTACTAATCTACTATGATATTCACATTAGAGTTTCTTACAACATACCATGTTGAGTAGCACTTTTTCTCTTTGTTCTTGTGACTGTTGGTGCTTCTTGGCCAGCCATAACTACAATTCTAGTTCTTAAAGCAGATAGGCGTTCCGCTAAATTCTTCGACAGGTGGTTACCAAGTGAAGTAGAGAGATCAACAGGTTTTGGTATCCGAAAACCAGGTATATAAACAAAAACCTCCCCTATACTCCCTGGTCTCCTCCTATTTCCACCAGAATCCTTTGGTGTAGACACTAGGCATCCCATATTCTAAAAATTTACTATACAAACCAATCCAAGTGGTAGAAAGTCAGTAACCAAAATAAAAATAAATTATGTGGCATGTAGAAGCTTGCTCACAAGGAACAGAAATGATTAGAAATCACAGTATATGTAAGGTAGTGATTTCAATGATATGAATTGGTACAAATAATTCAAACAATTAAGTTCAAAGAATGTAGTGAGCAATCACAAGGACAAGTGGAAGAGAACCACTAAGTAAACCATAAAGAGAAGTAAATAAATGTCCCAACCAACAAAGCACAAGTAGTAGGTCACTCACGAGCAGTATCCAAAGACCTACCAGAACTCTCCAAAAGCTATTGAATTTTATGGCATATGCAACACATACATACATATGTAAATACAATTTTTTTAATAGATATATATTATCTGACCTTGTCTCTTATCAGAAGGTTGACTAGCGGATCAGAACTTCTAGTAATTTCAGAGAAATTTCTGCAAAGAAAAAAGAGGGAAAAAAAAAAATCAATAGGACAAAGAGTAATGGTGGAGAGACGAAAACCAATAAAAAGCAGGGGAATCACATGTAAAGCATGACACTTGACACTTTCCTTTCCTTCCCATTCTAAAAGATGTAAAGTGTTGATATAAACAATAAAAACAACTCAGAGATATGAATTAGTTTGCTTTCCCATCTCACATGAAATTTCAAAAGAAAAATGTGAAAGTTAAGGAATTCAGGCTCAACCAAAATTAAGAGCTCTGAAGCAAGAAGTTTAAAAAGCTCCAAATGGGTTTTTATTTTACATCAAAATAAGCAAATTTTGTAAAGAAAAAAATTGAATTTCTTCTTCCTTTTCCATTATACTCCAAATTCATCAAAGAAAAAAGATTAAAAAAGAATCTAATAAACAAATGCCCAAAACCCATTTGAAGATACTGGTGGTGGGTTAGATAGAAAGCAAATTTAATTTAAAAAGCATAATTTATTTGTAGATTAAGCATGGCATAGATTATCAAGACTGCAAGAAAAGAATTAATCAGTGTTAAACCAAAACTTTCTAAGCAACCAAACAAGATAAACTTATGAATAGAAATTGAAGCCTTACCATGGGAAAGTTGTGTGAATCAAAACTGAGGTAGAAAAAAAAAAAAGCAAAAACTGAAAGGCGATGAAGAGTAGAAGCTAAAAATCAAAATCCAATAAAATTTAAGAAACAAAAAATGTATGTGTGTAATTCAAATAAAGAAATAAAAGTGAATTTCAAATTCGAAAACAAAATTTGATTGGTTTGAATTTGCAGAGAGAGAGAGAGAGCTAATGAGTCTTTAGAAGATTCGATTGAATAAGGAATTATATAAAAAGAGAGCATAAAATTAGAAAGGAAGGCAAGCTTTTCGATAACTAACTGTGCCTCTCTCTTTCTCATTCTTATATATTAAAAAGTAAGTAAAAAAGGATTCTTATTTTTTACTTAGCGCCTAACATCATCAATTTAATGCGCAACACCATCCCTTAGCGATTCCATTCCACAGAAAGTGTGTTGCACTTATAATTTTATAATTAGTTTGTTCTTTTTCTTTTTAATTTAACTCCACTAAAGATTTTAATTTAAGATTTCACTGTACTCAAAATCACTTCATATCATGAAACTAAAAATTCCTTCATATCAATTTATAATTTTTTACATTAAATTTTTATCTAAATTATAAAATTTTAATTTTATATTACATTATATTATATTATAGATCATGAGACACTTCCAAGTATATCATATCATAATAATAGCTGTGAATGATAAATTTTGCACCCATGGTGAGCCTGATAGTAATAATCAATGAATTTTGGTAGTAGATAATGGATGGTAAATAAGGTGTTTGTACCCATTAAACCAAACCCAAAGGACCAAACTAAAAAAACCACACTAAAAAACCTTGATTCAGACCTATGCTTCATGAAAAAGGTACCAAAATATAATTATTTAAGATTTAAGATTTTATAAATATATGTTTTTGAGGAAAATAAAATATTTTTTTTAGGAAATGTTAATTAAAAATTTTATTTTATAAGAAAATGTATTATTTAATTATATTTTATTTAGTATATTTATATTTTAAGTAATATGTATTTGATACCCAAAAGAATTATGAAAATTTTCATTTTAGACTTTTTATTATAATTTTAAAAAATGTATGTATATATGTTTAAAAGTAATGAAAAATTATATATATATATATAGATATTTCATGAAATAAAAATATTTTATGGAAATAATTATGAAATTAATTATTTATGGTTTAATTTATTATAATTTAATTATTTTAAGAATATAAAAAATATTGATTTTAATTTAAGTTATTTAACGTTTAAAGTTATTATTATTATTAAAAAAATTATTAATTATGTATATCGATAATTCATGAATAAAAATATTTTGATGAAAATAATTATTTATTATAGTTTATTTCCAAAAAAAAATTATATATTTATATATGTTTAAGCACAGCTAATTGGTCACTTTGGACCAATCAGAATCTGAGATGCAAAGGCAGGAGAGAGAGAGAGAGAGAGAGAGCCCCGATTCGCCACCGTCCGATGAGCTCCGGTCAGCAAGCGCCTGACAATCGGGAAGTCTAGGCGTCTGTGAACCTCCAGGAAGAAGCGCGTCGTCAGCAGCCACCAGAGTTCCCATGCACCACCCAAAGCACTCACCGACGAGATCACTTCAAGGCCCAATCCTAGCCATTTCCAGTCACCATTTTTGGCAATCCGGGTATCTTTGGAACTAGCGTCACCCCATCTTTATTTTGGTACCCTTCTTGCCACTAACAACCATCGTTGACAGCAGTCTGACGACTGTTCAATGGCGGTCCAACGACTTTTCGATGAGCCATATTTTCTAATAGTCTTCAAATTAATTTTTATGCACATTTATGATGTTTAAATTTTTTTTGATGAGTTTTGGGCATGTTAGTGGTTAATGGATGAGATTAATTATTTATTAATGGAATTTATGTGATTAATTAATAATTTTCATGTACTTAAAATTTCATTTCACTGATCTAATTAAAGGAATAATTTATTTTAGGAATTTATATTATAAATTGTTATAGTTGATAATTTTCTTTTAAGTATATAAATGATTATTAATAAGCTAAATTTAATTATATAAGTTTTATATTGTTTTTAAAATGAGTATGGAACCAAATTAAATTTATAAAGAATAATTCATCATGATTTTTATATTGTGGTCGTAATTAATTTTATAATGAATTTAAGGTGTTAAAACCTCTTTTGCACAATTTATTTTCGTTACATATATGTTTTAATGGTTAAGTTAATAAATTAAAATGTGTTATACGATTTTATGAATTGTTGAAATGAATTAAT
Source organism: Vernicia montana (assembly GCA_949750685.1). Lineage (NCBI taxonomy): Eukaryota > Viridiplantae > Streptophyta > Magnoliopsida > Malpighiales > Euphorbiaceae > Vernicia > Vernicia montana. The sequence goes on from CATKHJ010256518.1 coordinate 29,992, forward strand.
ATTTTTAATAATTTTCTTTTACTTATATATTTTATAATTAATAAGTTAGATTTAAATAAAATGGTTTTATTTCATAGGATCATTTTGAGCGAATGAAATTAATGATTTATAAGATTTATATTGTTTTTAATTAAATATTAAAATGAGTTGTTTATATATTTTCTTTAATGTATATATAAATATATGTATATGAATTATATTTATATTGTTAAAGCAAAATTATACTAGTTTTATTTTATTTTTAGTACGAATATTAAAAAAAGAGATATATAATAAACAATTTTAAGTTGTAAAATGTTCTTTTACGTAAGAGTGGAAATTTGAGTTTATTTATGTGTTTTTCTTTGATACGTAAATTTATAATTATTTTTGAGGATTTATAAGTTAATTAAAGTTTTATTAAAAAATGAAAGTTTATAATTATATGAATAATCTCCTTATATGTTATATATACGTATGATTGACTTGATTCCTTGGAAATGATAATGTGATAATATTTTATGATTATAATTATATATGATTGGAAAATTGAGGTTGTTTGATAATTTCCGAGTATCGAGGCCCATAGGGAAATTGATTTGATTGTTGGGATGTTTGTTGAGTTTAGAAACCCAGTAGGGGGTCGTTGAATTGTGATTAGTTTATGTGAATGGTGGATGATATTTAGAAGTGTTATTTCTTTTGTGTCAGCGTGGTTAAATCCTAGTTATAGGGGAGATTCTGCCAAATTTTTTTGCATAATCTATAGAGTTGTATGAGTAGTTTTAAAGGTTAAGGTTTGAATTGGTCTTATTATGATATTCCTTACTTGTTATCCAGTGTATGTGTTTCAGGAGTTTTTCCTAGTTACCGAACGACTGACTGATGTTTCAAAGAGAGCTAGTTGGATTTTCCGTTAAGTTTGTGAGTGATACTTTCTAATATGTTTTCCTGCTTATCATCTATTGCATTTAATGTATGTTATACTTATGTATATAATTATGCACTATGAGCGCATAAGAACATCCTAGCATATGATTGTGAATGTTGCATTATGAATTATGTTATCGATTACATGTGGATGTTTTGATGGGATTAGGATGACGTAGGACCATATAGGGTTTTGATAATGATTATGATATGATTATGTTAATGATATTTGGCCGAATTTGAGCTGGTCTCACTGTGGCTGTATGTATTGGATAAAAGATGGCCAAGTTCGAGATGGTCTCACTGTGGTCGTATGTTATGGAAATTAAGAAAGCCAAGAGAGGGGATCGACTTCCCATATTAAGGTTTAGAGTGGTTCCTATTGACTAATTCTCATCCTTGGATGATTATGTGATTGATTGTCTCTGTGACACGATGCATGAATATATTTTTTTTTTATATAGAATGAATGTATGACACTAGATTAGTATATTAGTTAGTATCATGCACTGAGTTGAGGAGCTCATCCATGTCTCCCTATTTTTTCAGGTTGCAGGTTGAGCTTGAGAAGAAATTTTAATTAAGTTGTTCTTGTCATTCATCCTCCGGTAGTGAAGTTATTCTACATTGTTATTTTCAGTTTCGTAATTATTTTTTGATTGTTATGTATTTCAAATTTTAGAACTCTGCATTGTTATTCTCATTTTTTGAAATTCGGTATTATTGGTTCAGTGATATAAGTTGTTGAGTTTTGGAGGATAGTTAAGCTTCCTCATTATGGTTTATGCGATGTTCTGTTAAGCAAGAACCGAATGTTGATGATGATAATAATATGATTAATGTTTTTAGCCATGAGTGGCTTTGATATGATGTTATGTTCAGGTTCTATTTAACAAGTGAGCTCGTAGCCCTATTTTGTGATAGTTACAGCTATCACATTGAAATTTTATAGTTTAGTGGTTAGTCCAGAAGACTTACGCTTTCCTGTTCCCTAGTGCCCATCACGTGCCTCCAGGTCTGGGTCGTGACAACATGAAATTTTTAACCCTAAATTAATCCAGAGTGAATTAATCAAAATCAAAACCTTTAGATTGTTTTAATGTGGAGTCCTTTGTTTCAATTCTGCTTATACTGGATCTTGGAATTCGTACGATTAATTTAACATAACTTACTAGTATATAGGCGGTGCCGTCAACTGTCAATTAGGGGTCTATAAAATAAAAATAACCTGAATTTTTCGGTATATAGGTAACCGACATCGTCAACTTTGACTCAGAGGTCTAATATATAGGCTGCAGGGAGTTATCAATCAAATGAGTGAATATATAGATCACAAGGAACCGTCAATTCTAATAGGGGTGATCACACAAATATGGAGCAAAATAGGTGTTTGATTGAAATAAGTGATCAAAAAATATATTATACGTTTACAAAGCTATTTATAGAGTATCTACCGAGACGTAATATCGTAATTACAATAAGAGAATAAAAATCCTAATCTATTTTGGTGACTTTACAAAATACTTGGGCTCGCTATGTACATTCGGGCCTGATGATTCCCAAAGTAATTACATAAAAAAAGAATCTCCAGGTAGGTTGATCCTTCTGCAAGAACAAAGAATACATAGTGGGAATGTTGGACTTGGTGTCCAGCATCACCTCCGATGCCAAAGTCAATACAGAAGAAAGAAAATGATATAATTGAATAAACTTAAAGGAGAGAAAGTAACTTGTCCTAAGCCAATGATGAGTTTGGTTTATATAATGGTGGTGTAAATGCCTTTTTTGATGAGCTTGTTCCATAACGGTTGTAATAATGATCAATTATTATAATTTTTGTAACTCCTTCATTAAAGTCTAATTATTTGTCTGACTATGTATCTGTTGCATATTGATGAAGAAGCTTTTCTTATATTTGAATCCTAATGGATGAATCCTCTTTATGTCTGATCCTTATCTTTATGGATTAAGGATACTTGTTATAAAATGAGCATCATCATTAGCCCCCATTTTATCTAAAGATTCGGTCACGCTATTTATACGTGCTAGCATTCATAATTTTTTCTATTCCCTTTTTGGGGCGGCACAATTTACTTTTTTGAATTTTGAATTTTTGACAGTTGTCCTGTGAAATTGCCACTTCACCTGATCGTGGTATTTAATGATCCCCATTTTTCAAGGCTTATGGAATCGTGCTTATTACTCTTTCTTTATTTTTCATTTATGCCCTTCTTTCTCAAGATCTTCATTTGCAATCGTTGTCTAGTATTGTCTTTTTTACTTTCCCTGGATAAATTATCATTATTTACCCTAGAAACTTTACATTTGCATATCTCATCTCTTCATCTTCTTCTTCTCACTCCCGTCGCTTTCCCATATTTCTCTGAGTATTCTTTTGCTGCTTTATCACACTAGGTAATTTTCCTTCCTTTGTCTTTTTCTTTTTAATGGCTAGTAATAGGAGAATCACAAGAAGTGGTTTTGCTCGCCTTTCATCCTCTATGAAAAAGTCTACATACGACTTTGTTCCTAAAATAAACGAGGATGACCTACAAAATTTTAGGTCATCATATAATATCTCTACCGATTATGCTTGATTTTTATGCCCTTCAACTTTCAGGGTTAGTCATCCACCTCCTCCTAATTCCATAGTGGTTTTTAAAGAGCAATTTGATGCGGGTCTTCATTTCCCTCTTCATACTCTTTTACTAGAGTTTCTCCAGTTTTACCAAATTCCCTTAGGACAGCTTCATCCTAATTCTATTCGCTTGATGAGTTGTTTAATTGAATTGTTTACGATGAAGGGACAAATCCCTACTCTTGATAATTTTCACAGTTTATTCTCCGTCTCCAGGCGAGATTATGGCTCTTTTATCTATGTTAGTAGTCTTATAAATTGCTCTCTAGTTTATAAACTTCCCTTTTCTATAAAAAATTAGAGAGAATTTTTCTTCCTTATTCATCACAATTCAATCTTTGCCCAATGGCCCACCACTTGGGCTTTTTATATAAAAAAGGCTCGTCGTGGTCCCCTAGACAAAGAATACAATGAGTTTGTTGAAAGTTTACTGGCAGAATGCCAGAAAAAACATCCTTTAGTCAAGGATCTTATGAAAAAGTTTGTTAAGAATTTTAACTTACCTCCTGCCACTGAACATCAAGCAATCTCTATCTAAAGGTGAAATCGAGGTCCTGGATTCAGCCACAGACCATCCTAAGTAGCCTCAAGGTATTATCCTAAATAATTATATAATATGTACTGATGATTTCCTTATCTCTCTTTCTAACAATATTTTGTTTGTTTCAGATATGGATCCTGGATCTTTCTTGAAATGATTCAGTTTGAAAAAAGAGGCAACACCTTCTATCTCCTATTCATCAGCCATTCCTCCTATTGTTGCTCCATCAGCTCCCAGTGAAAAACCTCGCCACTATAAGAAGGCTGCAATAAAAGGCAAAGGGAAAGATTTAATCCCTTCATTTCACCATATTGAAAGCCACATTCCTAAAGATATGTAAGTTCCACCAGTCACAAAGAAGAAATCAAAATCCAGCTTTCCAAATCCAGTGGGATGGCTCTTTGATCATTTTGAACCAACATCTGTCTTTAATTTAGAAGTTTGTGATCATGTGGCAAAATGCGCTAGGCTGCCACATGATCTTAGCGAATAGGAGAAGCTTGAGGTGGAGAGCGTTATGTCCCAAATTATGTTTTCATAACATTTTTGCTATGTAAGGGGTATTCAAATTGGATGAGATTCGATAGAAGCTCAAAGAATCATGCACAGAAGGCCATATCAACACTGAAGGTCTCCAAATAGCTTTTAAGGAAGCCCATAAAGAAAAGGAGAAGATCAAGAATGTTGTCGCCCGGGAGAAGAAGAAATTATCTTCAGAGATTGAAAAGCTCACTACTGAATCTACAGATTGGAAGATGTTGCCCAATGTGCACCAAGAAGGGGGGTTGAATTGGTGGATAATTAAAAATTTAAAGTGAAGAGATTAGGGGAAAAAGATAGAACACAAAGATTTATAGTGGTTCGGATTATAACCAATCCTACATCCACTATAAATTCTTGTGTTCTTTCTTTTTCTTTCTTTCTTGTTCAATTAATTTTTTAATTACCCATCAATTCAACCCTTCATTCTTAGTGCATATTTGGCAACAATAGATATTTGCAAGGGAAATTAGGGCAACAGGAAAATGAGGAAAAAAAAACGTGGGAAATAAGTAGAGGGAACATTAATTAGGGCAAAGTTGATTTTATATATGTATAAAAGAGTATTATAAGTATAAAATTATATTATAATTTAATAAAAAATTGATTCAAGCGTTGACTAACGGAAAAATCATTGAAAATTGAATAGAAAGACTAAGTCCATTAACGAAATTAAAATATATTGACTAAATAGTTAATTTCTTAAAAAATAGAGATTAATTAAGTAATTAGATCAAATTTAAGAGACTAAATAGTAATTTACTCATTATTTTAAAAATTGGAAATTTAAAAGGTTAAATTAGAAAAAATAAAAATGTTAGGGAGAGAACTGACCGATTTCAAATTCAAATCACGATCTTTGGAAAAAAAAAAAAAAAAAAAAAAAAATTAAAGTCACTATAAAGTCCACACAAATTCAAAAAAGTTAGGTCACGTGGCGCACTATATATATGTAAAGCCCCACACAAACAACATAAAAAAAAAAAAAACAAAAACAAAATCCAAACAAAAAGCGTTAAAAAAGCGAAAATAGCTCTACAACTAGTCATCGTTCTTCTCTACTTCTTCTCTGTCTCTGCAACTGCATGCTTTCTTCTTTCTATTTTCCATTCAAATTCAAATTCAAAATCTCTTCCTATACAACAACACGCAAATAACCTTACTCTAATGGCCACAATGGAGAGCTTGATCGGCCTCGTCAACCGGATACAAAGAGTTTGTACGGTCCTCGGTGATTATGGCGGTGATACTGGTGCTGCTTCTTCTTCTTTGCCTACTCTCTGGGAGTCGCTTCCCTCTGTTGCGGTGGTCGGAGGCCAGGTCCTTTATCTTTCTCTCTCTCTCTCTCTCTCTCTCTCTCTGCATTATAGTATATTTTATTTGATTTTTTGTTTTTGTTTTGGCGTATCTGATAATTTGAATTTTGACGAGAAATTGTGAAAGTTCCTTTTTCTATTGTCTTTTGTGTTAGGTCTAATTTTTAAATTTTTATTTAAAAATTTTTACGTGAATGTGAGGTCTCATTGATTGGCTATGTATGTGTGTGAATGTAGAGTTCTGGAAAGTCATCGGTGTTGGAAAGCATTGTGGGGCGAGATTTTCTTCCAAGGGGATCAGGTTATGGTTTGATTAATTAATACTAAAACTTTTATGCTTCTTTATTTGTTTATTATTATTTTAGTTTCGGTTTATGTTTGGTTACCGAGAAAACAATGGGAAGGGAAAAGAAAAGAAAAGAAAGAGAAAGGAAAACTTTGTTTTTCTGTATAAATTATTATATTTTAACATTTTATTATCTGAGTCAACTGGGATTGACTTGACTAACGTTATATCATTTTTTTTAACACTTTTGGAGTGATTAAGGGCCCTTGTACTCTGTTCTGTTACTTGTGTTAAAAATAAAGAAAATCAGTGTAATGAAATTTAAATTTAAATTTCTTTTCTTTTACCCTTTTTTTGCAAGGCCCTTTTCCTGGTTCCATTGACGGGTAAAAATAGCTCACAATGTTTCATTCTCTATGTTTGTTGTGCAAGTTTCAGGTATTGTGACAAGGCGGCCTTTGGTGTTGCAACTGCACAAGATAGAATCAGGAATAAGGGAGTATGCAGAGTTTCTTCACTTACCCAAGCTACGATTTACAGACTTCTGTATGTGATTCATTGTGCAACTTGCCATTTTAGGATATGTTTTATGCTTCTATGAATTTATAAAATAATGATTTAGATCATAAAGCATTGTTTTATATGGGTGGAACATTTGGTTGGATATGTGTCTTAGATGATATGTGTCATAGTTCCAATTTCCAATTATGTTCTTTGTGTAGATGTTGTAGGATTATGAAGTATTTATTGGAACTAGGTGACCTTTCTTCAACAATTTATTTATTCTGCATTGATTCCTACTACAATTGATGTTCACATAAAAAGTTGTCTAGGGCATGAATATTGGAACATCATATCAGTGGTTGGTTGTATGTGATCACCTGCATTATT
>CATKHJ010256564.1:0-84176 GCA_949750685.1 Vernicia montana
GTCTTCAAAGTTCCTTCCAGCATCTGAAGCACTACGCTAAAATCCATTTCCAAAATCAGCTTCTTAACACCTACATCCTAAGCCAACATCAAACCTTTAAACTCAGCCCACAGTTCAGCAAGAATCGAATTGCAAACTCTAATGTTTCATGTAAAACTCACTAATCACTATCCTATTGAGTCTCGAATTAAACCTCCTCCACTAGCTCTCCCTAGAGTGTGGTACGAAAGGCACGGACTCCGCGAACATCCCGCGCCCCCTTTACTAATAAGGGAAATAAAGCATCAACCAGAACCACATTCCTTTTGCGTGCAGATGTAGCTAAGTGTCTGACTCCCTTGGAACAACCATTTGTGTTCAATTTATACTAATTTTTTAGGGGAAAATGCTAGCTAACCAACTGTAATCTAGGTTTTTTATTCCGTACGCAGTTCTCCTCTCTCTTACAAGCATCCATCAACTGCGTGGTTTGATGAATAACAAAATCAACTTTTTAAGACATTTCAAGCTCAATGCCACAAAACACTTCATCATTTCGCCAACACCATAACCACTAAAGTGTTAGTGTAAAAAATACATTCCACCTGAGTTCCACCTTACCTCTTTGAAGGCGCAGGCAGATTGTCATTGATCCATAAATGGAAATCCTGATTTTTATCATGAGCAATTTCTTCAGGTCTAACAACAACAATCCAAACTTGTTGGGCTATGGAACAATCTCTAAAGATATGAGTTGCATTCTCAAAATGATGATTATAGTTGTTGTAGTGAGTTTCCGTTGTGAAGCCCCGCTTATTCCTCTCAACATTAGTAAGAATCTTTTCATGTTTGACTAAACATAAAAACGTTCGAATCCTCTGCTGAATTGGAATTTTCTAAACAAACTTCCAAGAAGCATTAAGACTCCCACTGTCATTCTTAACCACATGATAAGTTGACTTTACCATGAAAGTACCAGAAATAGAAAGAGCCCAATGAATTGTATCCAAAGCTTCCAAGTCGTCCACTAAAAAAATCACAGCTAACTTCTCTAATATATGATCAAGTAAAAAAGGAGTTAACACATCCCATTTTCACCCTTGCCTGGTTCCTAATAATCTCTTATTGAGTTATGTAATTGCATATGAGGGATATCCACTAACCTCTCGTTCACAATGGGCTCATCCAGATGCCATCTATCTAGCCAAAATTGAGTCAAACACCCATTATGAACACTCTAGACTAACTAACTTTTACCAACTAACTATGCACCCTTAACAATACCCCTCCATAAAAGAAAAACAAGAAGCCTTTTTGCATATATTTCCTACATCTGATTTGCCCCTTATATATTTTCCACGAAGAATTTGGCACCAAAATGAATCATGATCTTTGACAAGCCTCTAACATAACTTAGCTAAGAAAGTTAAACTAGTCTCCTTCATGGTTTGGATGCCTAAACCTCCCTCTTCTTTAGGCCTTGTCACAATTTTCCAATTAACAAAGTGAATTTTCTTCTTATCCTCTGTTGAACCCCAAATAAAAGATCTAATAATCCTCTCTAACTCTTCACATATCGATGATGGAATAACAGTGGATTGCATAGTGTAATATGGAATAGTAGCTATTACCGATTAAGCTAAGGTAATATGCCCAGCCAGAGAAATTTTTTTGGTTTTTCAATCCGCCAATCGTTTGGTGACCTTGTCTAAAATATGTTGAAACATGTTTTTCGTTACTCGAGCATGAAAAGCTGAAACCCCCATATACAAACCAAAATCTTCATTACTAGGAATTCCTATTTTGTCACAAATAACTTGCCTTAGACCAGAGCTCACATGCTTTGAGAAAAAAAATATTAGATTTATTCAGATTCATCTTCTGACTTGAAGCTGAGCAAAATAAATTCAAGCACCTCTCAATCACACAAACCTGCTCAATAGAAGGTTGTGATGCTTTAGAAAGTTTAGACATATGCTTTGCCAAAAAGTCTGAGATTTTGGACCTTCACAATATAATTAATAAAATTTCATAATGACGTGACCATTGCATATGCAAAGGTAAGAGCTACTAAATGACACTTCAAGAAATAAAAGAAGCAGCCTCTATATATCTTGTTCTTGTCCTTTCCTATGTTTAACATAAATTAATTAATTGATTAAATGTAAAATAAATTAAAATTTAAGATTGAATTCTATTGATGCATATCAATTTGAACGAGCCTCCCCAAGTGAGCTATGAACTCGCCCAACATCAGAACGACCTGGTACACATCATCAACCCAAGATCGCCCAGACATGTTCTACCTGAGCTACCGAACATCCTTATAGATTGTCAGATCTACATAGGGATAATCTTCAAAGTCAGTTATGGCTTTCCACCAAGTTCTCCACTTCCTAAATAATAGGAAGCCGTTATCCCACTACTTGGACACTTAGTGGTCCTACATTTCAGGGACTTGCTCCCCAAGGCAGTCTCCTATAAAAGCTTTCAGAGGCTTCATATTTCAGGTTACGCATTCTAAACACTAAAAAGTTTTTTATTTTCTTTAAGAAGAATCACTCACTGACTTAAGCTTCGGAGAGTTTGTCCAGGCGGTTCGCTTGACCTCTCTAAGCTTGTTTTGCAGGTTCAACCAATTCGGAATATACATAGTGTGGGTTTAGAATCACCTTAATTCATATCATTTGGTGCGGTGAGCATGAAACACACCTTCAAGTTCTTAGTTTTACTCCTTCATTCAATCTCTATGGATCCCAGTTTTAGTAATGGTGGATTGGGCCTTAACCTTTTCCCTTTGCATTCTGAGAATGAGGACACCCAACATGATAACCGTCAAATTCCCTCAATAATACCCAACTTAAATAACCCTCCCCCAGACTTGAACAGTCCAGCAACCGTACAATTGCTCTTTACTGCCTTCACTGAATTCACTAGCAAGGTTAAAGAACTAAAATAGGGTATAACCTAACAACCTCAAGCAACCACCTAACCAACTCCACAATCTGCTTGCAGAATCAAAAGAAAAGGGAAAGCAAGTTATTGTAGCAAATCGCTCCAAGGATACTTCTCAGGCAATCCCTTTTGAGGGTATGGATAAGGTTATTCAGGTTGATCAGGACGAACTTTGGTCTGATGGTGAACCTGAGGAGAAAGATAGCCTTGCGCGGCTAGAGAAGAAGATTTGCGAGATTGTCGAAAAAATTGGCATTAGGGTGAATGAAATGGACTTTGCCCTACGAACAGATTCCCCTCTCTGTGATAACATTATTACAGTGAGTTATCTCCCGAAGTTCAGAATCCCCACACACATGGAATCTTATGATGGAACCACTTGCCCTAAGAGCCATGTGCACAAATGCCGAACTATGATTAATGCCTAAACACATTTAAACCACATCTTGTGCAAGCTCTTCCCAACAACACTAAAAGGACTCGCCTAAGACTGGTACCAGACTTTACCCCCAAAATCAGTTACATCATTTCCACAACTCTCCAACCTTTTCCAAGCCAAATTCATAGCCTCCATCACACCCAAAAAGATCTTTACCAACCTGCTTGCTGTAGTCTAAAGGGAGGGGGAGATTATTTGGAAGTATGTAGAGCGCTTCAACAGAGAAGCAATCCAGATTAAAGATCTGAACAGGGATATCGCCTACACGGCGATGTTGAATGGAACCTCTAATCATGATTTGAGGAAGGAGCTATTATCCAATCCCCCACAAACTATATCAGCTTTGATGGTAGTAACACAGATGCACATTCGAATTAATGATGGGATGAGAGATTTTGACCATAGATTAAAAAAAAAAAAAAAAAAAAAAAGAAGAAGGAGGGTCATCTAGAGGGCAAGGAGATCGCCCATATCAATCCAGGGGGTATAATGAAGCGAGAAGCAGAAGAAATTATGGGCTAGATAGGAGGGATAAGCAGTTTACCCCCTATCCATAGCTAGAACGCATGTCCTGATGTGGATTAAGGACACTAGTGAAAAGGTTCAGTGGCCTAGGAAGATGAGCAACTCCTCAGCAGGTAGAAGAGATAATAACAAATATTGTCAGTTCCATAGAGATAAGGGACATGACATTGAATACTGTTGGCACCTAAAGGAAGAAATTGAAAAATTGATACAAAAAGGTGTCCTAAGGGTTAGGCGATTTGTTCGCCAAGATAGAGACAGGGAACTAAGAGGTAGATCTCATTATAGGGCCGAACCTCAAGAACCCGAGCAAAAAAGGCAAAGAAAAGAAATATCGGGTGAAATACACATCATAGTTTGGGGAAGTTCAGAAGGAAACAGTTCAACTAAGAGGAAACTGGCGGTGAGAGATGTGTATTTGGTCAGCTCATCCAGAGCTATTAAAAAATCATTCGGTCCTGTAACTTTCTCAGAGGAAGATAAAAGCAAAGTGATTGCTCCTCATAATGACGCCATGGTCATTTCGGGATATCTAAACAATTTTCTCGTTAGGAGGATGTTGGTAGATGATGGAAGTTCGGTTAATATGATCACTTTGGCCGTTTTTAAAACGATGGGGCTTTTAGAGAAGAGTCTGAAACCTGTAGCGACCCCTCTGGTGGGATTATGAGGCAAGGCTGTGCCAGTAGAGGGGTTGGTTATGTTGGATGTAGAGCTTAGAGATGGTGATGTCACAAAGGAAATCAAGGCAGAGTTCATGGTAGCTGATATTCCTTTTGCTTACAATGCCATTATTGGGCGACCGATTCTTTACGAAACTTGTGTAGTAACCTGCATAAGATACTTAACAATGAAGATCTCCACATCTAGGGGAGTGGCAGTAATAAAAGGTTGTCAAGAAACTATAAGGAAGACCTACTTTAATGCTCTAAAAGGGGTCTTTCCAACTTTACAGATCGAGCAGCCGGAGGGTTCGGACAGGAAATATAAGGCCGAACCGAAAGGAAAAACAGTGAAGATGGGAAGGAGGTTCATATTGGGCCCTCTTTGATTGAAGAGGTTGAAACATAGATTTCCCGAGTCTTAAGAGAGAATCCTAACTCTTTTGCGTGGGACACTTGGGACCTGGCAGGTGTGAGTAGGGAAGTTATCACCTATAAGCTTAGCATTGATCCGGCGATCAAACCAGTAGTTTAGAAAAAGAGGAAACATTCTACAGAAAAACAGATCGCTATTGCAGAGGAGGTTCAGAAATTATTGGAAGCTGGGGTGATTTAGGAGGTATACTATCTGGGATAGTTGGCCAATGTTGTTCTGATCAAGAAACCTAATGACACGTTCAGGATGTGTGTCGACTTCACGGATTTGAATAAGGCCTGTCCTAAAGACAAATATCCTTTACCTAGTATCGACTAGTTGGTAGATTCCACTGTAGGGCATGAACTGTACTCCTTAGATGCAAAAGCAGGTTACCATCAGATTCAGATGCATAGATCTGATGAGGAGAATACCTCCTTTGTAACTGATCAAGGCATCTATTGCTACAGGATGATGCCCTTTAGGTTGAAAAATGTTGGGGCGACATATCAAAGGCTGATAAATCATATGTTCAAACAACAGATCGGCAAAAACATGGAAGTCTACGTCGATGATATGATCATAAAGAGCAGGCAGAGTGTAGATCATCCTAAAGACATCGAAATGATATTGAAAATTATGAACTCCTATAATCTGAAGTTGAACCCAGAGAAATGTGTTTTTAGAGTTCCAGTTGGGAAGTTCTTGGGATATATGGTCTCGCAAAGGGGAATTGAGACAAATCCAGATAAAATAAAAGCAATATTGAAGATGAACCCGCCCACTAATATTCGAGAGGTCCAAAGGTTGAATGGGCGAATTACAACACTGGGAAGGTTCATCTCATGTTCAGCTAAGAAATGTCAACCTTTCTTCAAAACCCTCAAGAATTTGAAGAAGTTTGAATGGATGGAAGAATGCCAGAGATCTTTTGAGGAGTTGAAGAAATTACTAACAACCCCCCCTCTACTTAGCCGCCCGATCCCAGAGGAGGATTTATATTTGTATTTATCCATAACCGCTAAAACCATTGTAGTGGTATTGGTTAGGGAAGAGTCTAGTGAACAACGACCTATCTACTATCTCAGTAGAGTCTTGCAGGATGCCGAGCTTCGGTATCCGACCCTTGAAAAGCATGTCCTAGCCCTCTTCATGGCTTCGCAAAAACTAAGGCATTATTATGAGGCACATCAGGTCATTGTTCGAATGGATTTACCACTCAGGAAAATCCTTCAGAAACCAGAGACCTTAGGCAGAATAGCTGAATGGGCAGTTAGGATTGGTAGTTTGGGTATCTCGTATGAGCTAAAAAGAGCTATGAAATTTAGATTTTGGCAGACTTTGTAGCCGAACTCACGCCACTTGAGGGTGAATCTCTGTTAAAGAAAAAAAAAGTATGGGAGATATATGTAGATGGAGCCATGAGCTCAGAAGGATCGGGTATCGGAATAGTATTGAAAGGGCCCCATAAGATAATTATTGAATACGTTGAAAAGTTGGATTTTCCGATCTCCAATAATGTAGCAGAATATGAGGCGTTACTAACTGATCTTTCACTAGCTCAGGAGATAAAGATGGAACATCTGATAATTTACAGCAATCCTCAGCTAGTTGTCAATCAAACTGATGGCAATTACGATGTGAAAAAGGCATCTTTAAAGAAATATTCGGAACTCGCCAAACAAGCTCTTCTAGAAGGAGGACAGTTTGGTAGTTGGATAATTAAATAAATCCCTAGGGCTGAGAATGAGAGGGCTGATGAGATTGCTAAATCAGCGGCTGTGGGTAGAGAGGCGATCTTAAAAAATATCCCATTGGCAATTCAAAAATCTCCCACAACAGAGATCATGCCAATGTTGTCCGTAAATTGGGAAGGAAGTTGGATGGATCCTATCATCCAGCACCTCTCCAAAGGGATATTGCCAAAGAAAAGAGTGGAAGCACAGTAGGTAATAAAAAGATCAAAGAAATACAGCTAGTATAAGGATGATCTCTACCGTCGATCCAAAACCCATCATTGGTTGAAGTGCATCCAAACCGAAAATAGTGATTATGTTTTAAGAGAAATCCATGAAGGGATTTGTGGGGCCCATGAGGCGAGCTCTAGCCTTGCCAGGAAAACGCTGCTACAGGGGTACTTCTAGCCCACCATAAAAAAAGGATGCTGAAGAAATGGTTCGCCAATGTGTTAAATGTCAAGAGCATTCGACAGTTCCCCGACAACTTTCTAGAGAGCTCTCCCTAATTGGTTGTATATGGCCTTTTCCACAATGGGGAATAGACATCCTAGGTCCGTTTCCACCTTTTGTTCGACAAACCAGATTCCTCGTCTTAGCCATTGACCATTTCACCAAATGGATCGACGCCGAACCTCTAGCGAGGATCACACAGAAGAATGTAATAAGTTTTTTCTTTAAATTTGTGATTTGCAGGTTCGAAATTCTAAAGACCATAATTTCAGACAATGGCAAGCAGTTTGATTCTGCCCAATTTAGGTCCTTTTGTAGGGATCTCCATATTGACCTTCGGTTCACTTCGGTGGCTCATCCCCAAACTAATGGGCAAACTGAAGTGCGAACCGCATTATCTTGCAAGGATTAAAGAAAAGACTTGATGAAAGGAAGGGACAGTGGCTGATGAATTATATAATGTTCTTTGGAGTTACCAAACTACACCAAGAGAACCTACAGGAGAAACACCATTCTCCCTCACCTATGGTTTAGAGGCAATAATACCTATTGAAATCGGTCTGCCAAGTTTCAGAATAGACCAAGCAGGGGAGATTGATCAAGAAATGGAACTGAGAGTCAACCTAGACTTGCTAGAAGAGAAAAGGGACTTAGCTTATGAAAGAACAACAGCTTATAAGCAGAAAAACAGCCAAGTATCACAATTGCCGAGTCAAGGAAAGGGTTTTTAGAGAAGGCGATCTGGTCCTTAGAAAAACAAAAATCGTCAGAGGCAGTGCAGGGGTAGGTAAATTACAACCCAACTGGGATGGCCCCTATAGAATATCAAAGGTCATTGGACTTGGAGCATACAAATTGGCAGACCGACACAATAGAATTCTACCCCGAATATGGAACTCGAACAACTTGAGGATCTATTATCAGTGACAGATCAATCTTCTCTACTTTAGTTTTTCCTGTTCTTTTTGTATTTAGTTAATCTTTAATTGTAGAATGTTCATCACCTGAAGACATGTATATATATGATTGATTACTATCATGTCTTATGGGATTCAATTTACCTTTGTATTTCAAAATGTTAATAATAAATCTCCAATTTGGACGAGCTTAAGATCCAAAGTTCTCCAATCTTGAATGCTCCGAGTTATTATTTGTTTGTTTTTTATAAAGAAAAAAGCCGCTCCAAGGAATAGGTAAACTTTAAAGTTCGCCCAAGACTTTCTATATATATTATCTCCAAAAATGAAAGGAATGGGTGAACTTCAAAGTTCGCCCAAGACTTCCGATATTTTATCTCCAAGGATGAAAGGAATAGGCGAACTTCAAAGTTCGCCTAAGACTTCCTATATATATTATCTCCAAAAATGAAAGGAATAGGCAAACTTCAAAGTTTGCCCAAGACTTCCTATATTTTATCTCCAAGGATGAAAGGAATAGGCGAACTTCAAAGTTCGCCCAAGACTTCCTATATATATTATCTCAAAAAATGAAAGGAATAGGAGAACTTCAAAGTTCTCCCAAAACTTCCTATATTTTATCTCTAAGGATGAAAGGAATAGGCGAACTTCAAAGTTCGCCCAAGACTTCCTATATATACGTATATATTATTTAACTTGATAGAATTAAAGGGATAAATGGGCAACAGGTTCGCCCAAGACCCTTTACAAAAGTTCAACACCAAAAGTCAGTAAGCAAATTATGGTTCGCTCGATACTACTAGCAGAAATCAAAATTAAAGATTGTTTTTCATTTAACTGTTTTAAGATAATTATAAAGGCATTTTAAGCTCAATCTATTACATCATTCCTACTATCTACATGGGGAATGCCATAATTAGCAACAATAAGAGGGGGTTCTCCAGTAGATGTGGATTGACGACCATCGGATGTAGGTGGAGGTGGAGGAATGGTAAACTCTTCCGAAAGGAAAGGAAGAATATTCTCAATCCCAAGAGATAGAATCATATCCTCGGACCCCTTAGTATCCCCTTCTTCGTCGGGGTAGATCTCCTTCACGAAGTCAAAATCGAGCTTGGGATACTTGCTTCGCATCGAGGCTAACACCTTATCTTGGTATGAGATAAGCTTGCTAGCCATCAGTTCCAAATCTTTCTCCCGAGCCTCTTTCTCCTTCTGAAGCTCCCTTACCAGGCAATGAATCTCACCTTCAAGGTTTTGCATCTCCCTCTTTTTCTCCTCCAACTCAAATTGCAACGCAGTCACCTGGCTTAGGAGGTCGGATTCCAAGGCAAGAGACTTCACCTTTTCCTCCTCTATAGTTTTTCGATGGGACTCCTGAATCTGAGAGAGCTTTGTAGTGAACTTCTTCTCTTACTCCTCCTTCGCTCGAGCCCATTCACTCTTTAGATCTTCTTTTTGAGTCCTCATCCTTTGGCGAAGCTCAAAGAGAATGTGAAAGGTCTGAAAAATAAGAATCAAAGCAAAGAACAAAGAAATTAGTGAAAGATATAGTGATGCAAGGAATTATAGTAATCGGTATATACCTTTAGCAGATATCCATAAGCCGATCCGGCAAGTTCTACATTTGTTAGGTCAGTTACGAGCTTGTTATCGGCGGAGAGCTGTATCGATCTCATTATATCAATCGCGACAGAAGGGTCGCGAACAGAAGCTTCCTTGCCATACTTCCTTGTCACCACCTCAGTGAAATTGGTCAGTTCGCTCACGGACGGTTCATCCGCAGATGGACGAAGCCTCTTCAGCCGCCCACTGGCACTTTTCGAGTGCAAATCTCTTTATGCCACCCTCAGTAGATTTTGTTTTGGGAGGGGCAGTAGGAGCGACCTCTTGGATAATAGGGAGAGGGATACTGGCAGGCGATGCCTTAGGTCTGGAACTTTCAGTCGCACCCTTAGCTTTAAGCTCCTTAGCCTTTTTCTCTTTCTCCCTTTTCTCCTTCATCAGTTGGGCTACATACTTCATCTCTGTAATAACAATGAAAGAAAAGGGTTAGGCGACATGTCAAACATATGCAATTACAAATTTGATGAACTGAGTAGTACCAGTAGATGGGTCAGAAGCTTTAGGTATGGATTTTGACTTATTGGTAAGATCGCCAAAGAAGTATTCTTGAAGTAGTTGTAACCCCGATATGGGTACAAGGCTACTAAGAGCAGTAACACTCTAATTTTCCGAAGGAGACAGGTTGGGTAACCTGCTCGATGAAATTATAGTTGGACTCTTGATCCAGGAGTTTGGGAGATCGCCCCATCCCCCTTTATGGGATACTATAAAAAATTAGTTCTTCTAGTTCTTGAGAGAATAAGGCAGGAGGAAGATCTTCTTCTCGCTTTGAAAACTAAAATGTTTGAATCCCTTTCTGGCCACCAAAGGATACAGCTTCCTGACTACCCTACTTGTAACTTCGTACCCTTCTATTTCTCCTACAATCCTAAGACCAGCTAGTACTTTCCAGGAGTTTAGGTGGAGCTGGCAAATAGGTATCTTATATTCCTTCAGTATAGCTTGGTATAAGGGATGAACAGGGAACCTGAGGCCGGATTCTAGATCATTTAAATATACCATTCTATCTAGATCGCCTAATTTTTTATTGGCGAAAGTCCCAGGGTTCGGGATCCTAAGCTCATATTCCAGAGGGATATTATATTTGCTCTTGATAGAGGGAGGATGTTCGGCTAACAGGTCACTAGTGAATGTTTTTTATACCCTACGGGGTTCGAATTTTTTTTTGGGGTATTTATGGATCGGGGTATGACAGATGGCCCTTTTTTAGTCATCGCAGATCGCCAACCTTTCTTTATAGGGCGATTGATGCTTTGGGGAGTACTAACAGATGCTACCACCTGCAAAGGGGGGGCCGATTCATATATGTATAAGGAATCGAGAGATGGTGTTCGAGAGCGATTTGACACCGTGGTGTCACTACTGCTAGCGCGCTCTTGAGAGTTATTTTGAGAATCCTCAACATCACTCATTTTTGGGTTTTTTAGTTGGGTTTTAACAGAAATCAAAAACAAAAGAACAAAGACAGAGAATAAGTGAGGAAACTTACTAGAAGAGGATTTAGAACGCTCCAACAAACTCCCTTAAAGGATTCAAAGAGGACATAATGAAATAATTTCAAAAAAGATGGCGAAAAGTCGGTGAAAGAGCCCAACCGGTGTTAGGAGACCTTATTTATAAGGAAGGACACAGTAACTGAAGAGTTTCTAGAGTGTTCCACTAGGGACACGTGGCAAATAAAGATGAAGGGTCTCTACAACTGTTGTCTTTTCAGTTTTAAGATTGGGGGGGAAATTAAAAGCTTCGCGTTTAGTATACATTCGTCCGACCTTGAAAAGATATGTTGGCTCACCCAATCTGGATTATAGATCAGAGATTTGGTTCCAAGTCTTTAACTTAGAACTGGTGGGGGGACATGTGATGCATATCAATCTGAACGAGCCTCCCTAAGCGAGCTATGAGCTCGCCTAACATCATAACGACCTGGTACACATAGGCCAAGATCGCCCAGACATAGGCCAAGATCGCCCATACATGTTCTGCCTGAGCTACCGAGCATCCTTGTAGATTGCCAGATTTATATAGGGATAATCCTCGAAGTCAGTTATGGCTTTCCACTATGTTCTCCATTTCCTAAATAATATGAAACCGTTATCCTACTACTTGGACACTTAGTGGTCCTACATTTCAAAGACTTGCTCCTCAAGACAGTCTCCTATAAAAGCTTTCAAAGACTTTATATTTCAGTTTATGCATTCTAAACACTAAAAAGTTTTCTATTTTCTTTAAGAAGAATCACTCACTGACTTAAGTTTCGGAGAATTCGCCTGACCTCTCGAACCTTATTTTGCAGGTTCAACCAGTTCGGAATATATATAGTGTGGGTTCGGAATCACCTTAACTCACATCATTTATAATTAATTTTGGTTTTAAATTGAAAAACTAATTAATTGTCTTTTTTTTTTATTTATTTATTTACTTTTGTGCTAATTCAATATTTAACATGGACTCTCTTATGACAACTTTGCACGACTTTCAAATGTTAACTTGGAATCCTTTTTTATATGGGACTAAGAAAAATGTTTAACTTTTTTTTTTTTTTTTTTTTTTATGAATAAGAAAAATGTTTAACTTTATAGGAATGCTTAAAAAAATAATTTTTAGCTCTTTAAATCCTTATATAATTGAACTAAATATGGTTGATTAATTAAAAAAAAATAGAATAAGTAACAATGAAAATTTGTTTGGAGTCTTCAATAATTGTTGATTTCAAAAAGCTTTTTGTTAGTTTTTTTCTTTAAAAAAATAATTGGGATAAATTAGTTTTCTTAAATGCTTAAAAATGAGTTTTTTTCCCCTAAAATGTAAATTGAAAAACACATCCATCCTTTTCAAGTTTGTAAATTTCTAAAAGATTTTTGTCCTTTCTTATTATTATTTCAATTTGTGTCAATTACTGACAATTAATGGTTTATTCTAAAAACAAATGTTGACTGAAGCAAGCGTTATAGGGTGCACTATTAAACTCATTAGAGATGAGATTTAATTTTAATAAATATGTAAATTGATTTAAAAATATTTGATTGTGTAAAATTAAAAAATGTATATATTTTTAAATAATTAAATATAATTTATTTAATTATATAAAAATTACACTTAAAAATAGATGCTTATAAACACAATTTATTTATATATAAAAATATTTAAAAAATTAAATTTCTTATATGAACTAAACTAAAAAAAATAAAATTTTATTTTAGGAATTGAATTCCTTTTTCAATGTGAGAACCAACAAAATTTGAACTAAAGTAAATGAGTTCATATGAATTGTTACACAGATTAATTTGAACTAACAATAATTTTTTTTTCTCCTATAATATAATCCTAATTAATTTCTTTACATTTTTAGTAAAAATGTCTAGAAGCTTCAAAATTACTGTTTGAAGCCATAAATAATTATTTTACATATTTATTATATTTTTTCAAATAAAAATAACATATAAAAATGATGTAATAGTTGAATTGATAATGCTCCATATGATATGAACAACACTTCATTTCCCAAATTTTACTTTGTTTTTCTATAGTCAAAGTGTTCTGATTGAATCATATTTTCTCTTCCTCTGATAAAAAAGTCTTTGAGTTTAATTCCTCCCTCTGTCCTTTTCTCACTCAACTAAATAGAACAAAAATAAATAAATAAAAAAATTGTGATAAAAATGTTAGATTAGGAGTGACGCAAGTTATAACTTTTGTACATTTTTATTTTATTAACATTATCCCCTCATTTTCAAATGATTATAATATACCTAAGTATACCCAACATTACAGGATCTAAATTTATAGGTTTATTTATTGTATATTTATTTAAAATTACAATTATTGAAGAGATAAAATATGTTTTGGGCGTTCTCGTCTATTGCGGAAAATTCTTCGCTGTTGTTTCCTGATGGAAAATGAATCCTACATCGAATAATGACAAAATATATAAAGGATTTATAAGTGAGTGAGTGTTGGACCTAGCATAAATCAATTGGTTTTGTGCAAATGGATTTCAACACTTGCCTACTTATAAGCCTAAGTGTGTACGGACCCATGAATTTTAATATAGTATCAGAACTTCATGCCCAAACAGGCTAAATCCTGGAATCCATATTCAAGCCCCTATTGTTAAACTGATGATGATGTCAGTCCGGACCGAAACTGAATAAGAGATGTCAACTAATCCATTTGTGAGCAAGTGTCAACCAACCTGTTGATATTGGGCCAGGGCCGAGCCCGATTGCACTTGACATTTGTGAGCAAGTGTCAACTGACCTGTTGATGTTGGGCCACGGGCCAAGCCTGGTTGCATTTGAGAGGGTGTGTTGGGAAATGAATCTCACATCGAATAATGACAAAATATATAAAGGACTTATAAATGAGTGAGTGTTGGACCTAGTATAAGCCAATTGATTTTGTGTAAATAGATTCTAATACTTACCTATTTATAAGCCTAAGTGTGTACGGGCCAATGGACTTTAATATTTAATATCTTCAAGTTGATTTATTAGAAGTTTAATATGACGAAATAACATTATAGGGTACAAAATATGGATAGTCCTTAATTTTTTAACATTTCTTACTAAATTAGTGATAATTTTTGTGATTTAGAATATTTGAATGTGAGATATTTCACTGTGCGTGTCCTTTTTCAATAATTAGAATTTGATTTTTTAGGCAAACAACTATAAATAATTTTTTAATACACAAATCTAAAGTAGAGTTCATCCGTAAACTTACTCTAAAAAAAATTTAGTTATGGTTGACATATAAATTGATATAAAAATACTCATAATAATGTCTAGATAAAAAAAAATTAAATAAAAAAAATATTTTCTTATATAATTCGTAATACTATTTAGATTCATTTAATCTTTTATGAATAAAATAAAATAAAAAATTCATTATAATTACAAATTGGGTTTATTTGGAGTAGAAGGAATATTTTTTTTAAGAGGTTGGTGTGAAGAAAATGTGGGTGTCCACAAATAACAAGAATTGAATAAAATATTATTATTATAATTATAAGGGTGTTTTTGTATCATTTTCTTTGTAGTTAGCAGACAATCCGAGTGGTTGGAAAAAACTGAAGAATGAGAGTTAAAAATCGCGGGAACGGTGGGGGCCGGTTTTCATGGGTCCCATTCCTCTCTCTGACAATAACCCTTTTTTTAAAAAAAAAAATAAATTAAATTAAATTTTTACCTCTGAAATCTATTAGCCGTCGGATTCTTTTTATTTTTATTTTTTTTAATTTTTGATATATGATGGGTCCCACCTCCCAACGTCCCCCGTTATATTAGAGGGTGGGAACACTAACGTTACACGTGTTTTATAGTCAACGGTCCTGTCTACATTCGCTGCTCGACAGCTGCCTTTAGTAATTAGTAATAACTCTGTTTGTTTTGTTAAAAATTAATTAATTTATTATCATAATAAATGATAATTATGCATTTACTATTTTACCCCTTGCTATTGTAATGGCCTGTTGAAGTCGAATTCTTGTCCTTGAAGATAGCTTGCTTTTTTCTCAAAAAATAAATAAATAAATTAGAAATTAAAAGAAAAAGGCAAATGTAAATTGTCTCCTTCAAAATTTGTGATTCACAGTTTTTAAAATATTTTTAACTCTTTGATTCAAAAATTTATTGGTATATCTGAGGACGAATCTCTAGCTCTAGGTGTTCATAATTTGATTTGAATTGGTCTAAATTGTATTAAATAATATAATTTAAAGATAATTAAATCTTTTTAAATATATATAGTGATTTGAATTTTACTTTTTTTTATCCTTCTAACAAATTATATATATTTAAATATTTAGTTATTTTCCTAAATTTTTTAGAACATGTTGTATATAAATTTATTAATTTTATAATTATAAACCCTTATATTTCTATATATATATATATATTAGTTATACATAGATGTGTATAAATATATTTTTTATTTATATATTCGTCCTTGGATATATCTTTATAATTTTTTTTTATTTTATTTTCGAAATCTTTTAAGTTGGCTTTTGTAAAATTTTAAAACATGGGATAATTAAAGTAGTTCATTTTATACTTATAGTATTTTTTTAAAGAGAAAACGCTTTTATTAATTTCATCTTAATAAAATTTTATTATATTTCTCCTTTCACTGTAAATCCAATTAATTAACTATATTATGTAAAAAGTGAAAATCTTGGAAATAATTAATAAAATTTAAAATTCTTCTTACACTAAAAAAAAATCGTTGATTAGCTACCTATAGTATTTTGAGTTTTCAACGAAACCTATAGTATTATGTAATTCATACAATAAAAGAATCATTTAATTTTTGGTCAAATCCATATTCAAGTATTTACTCCAATCTACATCTTTTTAATTTATTTCTCTGAAGTAGTTTTAGTTTAAAAAAAGTAATTAATTAAATATAGCTAACATAATGAATTTTGATAAAGATTATTATAAATTAAATTCTATAAATTAAAGTATGCAATATAAAAAGTATAAATGAAATTCAAATATAAATATTTTTTTTAGCATCAGAAAGGAAATCAAATATACACTGCTGGAAATCTGTTAATTTATGACAAGTGATATAAATTTATTTTCAGATCCTACATTCACTTACTATTAAAAAATGTTTGTGTATATAATATATAATATTTTATATCATTATACTTGAATTTGAATATAAATTTTATGTGTTGGATACAGTTTTCATAGAAATATTCTGGAGTAAAATTAAGAGTACTGAAAAGGCTTTAAAGGTCTCGTTTGTTTTGATGGATTTCCATAATAAATTTTATAAAATTCATGAATTGTAACTCAGTTTTTTATTTAATTTGAAAAATTGATCTATATTTTATAGATTTATTAAAATTCATTATCTCCAAAACTTTTAAAAATAAAAAATTTAAAAATTCACATAAAATATAAATTTTTAATTTTATAAATTTTGTTAAAATCTATGAATTTGAATTCCAACCCAAAGTAACATAAATTTGTGTGAATGCTTTTTTATTATTTTGCCAAATGTGTGTGAATGCTTAACGCCGTAAAGTTTCATGTTCCATTTGACACTTTTCCCTATATAACTTACGATATTACACTCAAGCTGTCAAAGCTGTGGTCATTATGTTTGACAGTTCTAGAAGTTCAATTCCATTGTAATTGAGCAACATTTATATTTGTCAAAAAAAAAAACAACATTTATTCAGTTAAAAAATTAAAAAATATATATATTTTTAATATATTGTAAAATTATAAAGTGAAATCCTTTCGGTAAATTTAAATTATATTATAAGATAAATACTCATTTATTAAATTATATTATTATAGACATGTAACAAAATTATCAATATGATGTTATCAATAATTAGTAACAATATCAATCTTAAAACTATTTGCTTTGATATATATATTAAATATTTGTAAAAGCAGTCTACTTTTTATATTACCAGTTAGACATTCAACTTAATTAATATCAATAAATAGTAGAAATCAATAAAAGTTCAATTCCAAGACATGTTCTTCTGGGACTTAATGATTTGCTTGAAGGTAAAGTTCTAAATCATGATGATATCCTAGCTAATTTCCTAATTAAGTATAAAAATTTCTGTAGTGTTTGTGGCATGAGATGAATTAATTTGATGAAATTAAGATAATTGAATGAAACCATAAGAAATAATTTTGAATGAAAAGTATAGGATATATGCCATGTATTCAGCAAACTAGCTTTGTTAAGATCCTTTTGGCTCAAAACGCTTTTCAGGTAGAGGATCACTATAGTTAAGGAAAGTTCCTCAAGCCTTGGAATAGATTTTTACTATGGAAAGTGATAGAAATTGAATTAAAAAGATAAATGTGACTTTAATTGAATATAAGTTAAACTTATGAATGAATTTGGTTTAATGAGTTTATATCAATTATTGCTAAAAAATTAAAACTAATTAATTAGATAGTTAAGCTCAAATCATTATATGTTTATGTGTTTTTAGTGTATTTTTTCAATGTGAAATTAATTTTTAACACTATCTCTCAAGTGGCAAATAAACTTTTGAATTTGAATTTTCAGTTGACCACTTGAAATTGAATTCCTCCTCCTGAAATTGAAATTTTTGAATGCAGCAGCAACACCGGATCGAACCGTTGGGATTGAACAACCAGACGAATACCGAGTGATTGAAATTGAACCGGGTCAAACCTGCTCTGACACCATGATAGAAATTGAATTGAAAGGGTAGAGGTAACTTGAATTGGGTATAAGTTAAGTCTACGAATGAATTTGATTTAATGAGTTTGGTTCAACCATTGTTAAAAGGTTAGAACTAATTAATTAGGTAGTCAAATTTAAACCATTATATACTCATGTATTTTTAGTGTATTTTTCTAATGTGTGATTGATTTTTAACAGAAGGTTTATGTTAAAATATAAATCTCACGTTGATTAGTTACAAATATATTGTATCTTTAATATAGAAATGAGCTCTCCAACTTTACATATTAGCTTTTAAAGTTAACTCTCTCAAACTTGGTAATTAGTTGGTGTTGGATAAAATTGAAAATTGAATTATGGAATTTTAAGTATTGAATAATATAAGTGATTTAATTTTTAAATTATAAAAATATTAAAAAATTAATTTAAATAATTATTTATATTTAATGTAAAATTTAAATTAAAGATTTTGGTTTATTATTTAAGGGGTTAAGTCTTGTTTACATTGTGTGCATATACTAATTCAATAAAATAATAATACATAGAGAAAAAAGAATACCGTTGTTTTTTATTGGGCAAAAAATAAACAAAAGAATCATATTAGTTAAAATATTTCATCGCTCATTATTTTGGTGTATGAGATAAACAATGCGGTGTAGGTAAAAAATTTATTTATTTAAAGTGAGTTTTAGTTTAATTAAAATTTTTAAAACAAGTGTTATCAAATACGAGCGACCTAATTCACCATGTGAATATATGGATTAATCTATAATAGTATTATCAGGATAATTATAATATTCAATTGAAGCTTTAAAATTCAAAAAAATATTTTTAAAAAAAACTATACTGTTAATGATATTTTTAATAAATTATATATTATTAAAATTTAAAAGTAACCATTTTTTTTTACCTAAAGTATTAAAAATAAAGAAAAATTACAAAAAAATCCTTGGAGGGCTAATTAGATTCTTACCATTGACCAAAAGAATAAAAGGACAAAATAAATTTGCAGGTTTCGGTTAGAACTTCAGAAGATCAGTGTGGGAAAAAGACCTAAAAACAGAAAAAAGATAAAATTAAAAAAAAAAAAAAAAAAAAAGAAAAAAAAAAAAAGGGGAAATTATCAAATTTCCCTCCATAGATTAAGACCAGCTGGAAACAGCCGCCTCACTGTCTACGTGTAAGTTTGCATGGAAATGTTATAGTGAAGTTCTAAACAGAAAAGGGCATTTCCGTCATTTCATAAATAAAAAATATAATTTTCTTTGTTTAAAAAAAAAAATAAGACTAAAGAAAAAGAAATTCAGACAAAGAAACCAAAAGCGGTTTCCAAGTATGGATTTAAAAGCGGGTTTCTGAAGGTCTTCTGGTTTTTCTCTCTCACCAGAGAAACAGAGAAAAAATTGAACAAGATTTCTTATAAGACCGCTTTATCTTTTATCTTTTATTTTTTTAATTTTTGGGTGCTCACAAAAGTCAGTCTAATTTATAGATTAGAAAGAGAGAAAGAGAGAAAGAGAGAGAAAGAAAGCTTAAAATAAGGTTTGTCTTTTTATTATTTCTTTGTATTGATTTCTTTTCTCTCTCTTTCTTTCTTTCTTTGAGCTAGAAAGATGATCTTGAAACAAGCAATAACAAGGCGGTTATGTCATTAATGGGGTTTTTAAGTGAACTTGAACAAGTAGAAGAAGAAGAAGAGGAGGAAGAGGAATTGAAAATTAAGCTCTTAGAGAGCTCTTTCATGGCTACTACTAATAAAGTCATCAATCACCAATCAACTCAATTAGAACTCCACCAACATCAACAACAACAAAATCATCATAATCATAATCATCATCTGCAACATCATCATCAACTACAAGATCATCATCATCATCATCATCATCATCAGTCGCAGCAGCAGCAGCAGCAACAGATTCCTTATGGAATGATGCAACAATCAATATCATCATCTTCAATCCCTGGAAGCTTCATGTAATTTTTATAGTTTGAAGAAAAGCATCAAAACCCATTTAGATTCACTTCTTTCTTCTTCTTCTTCTTCTTCTTCTCCATCTTTTTATTAATTTGACTGAAATTTAAACTCGCAATCTCTGAAACTATTTCAAAACCTTAATTCTTTAGTTTCTTTGTTTTCTTTTGCTTTTTCTACTACTTGATCAACTCATTTAGTAGTCTAATTAATTAGAGGTTTTTGATACTGCAAATAAGAACATGTCTATTCTTTTTGTCTACATATATAATAATAAAAAAAGATGTTTTACTTATGATGTACTTTTGGTGTCAGCAGAAGCAAAGATGCTGGAGCTTATGACTTGGGAGAATTGGATCAGGCCCTTTTTCTTTATCTTGATGGACAAGACCCTTCGGCTGTTCAAGACCAAAGACGTTAGTTCTCTCTCTCACTTTATTTCAAAAATCCATTTTTCTTTTCTTTTTCTTTTTTGTGTTTCTATATCTGGAGAGATTCTCTTTGGAGACGGGTTGTTTGGGTCATAGGGAAAGCATGTTCATTGTTCAACTGATTAAATCTGCCCCCTCTCAGTACTTTCTTTGACCAGATCCTCTCTCTCTCTCTCTCTCTCTCTTTTTCTCTCTCAAGCCTCAGCTGCAACGAAGTTATGGAGCAAAGATTTCTTTCTTTCTTTCTCTTTCTTGTTATTATATATAAAAAAAAAAAAAAAAACCTCAAAATTTCAAGAACCAAAAAAAAAAAATAAAAATTCTCATATTCTCATCTTCTCTTTTCGAATTTATTATTTTCTTGGTTTCTTGTTGTTTGCAAACTTGGACCATGACATTTAACAAACCCTTTACATATTTTACAAATATTTCTTCTCTTCTCTACTAATTTCTTCATATGTACCATAAACGTGTACGAATAGGGTATGGGTTTTCTCTACCTTTTACTCTTCTCGTCCTTCTTTTTCTATTTTCATGGCTCATGCCTCTCTCATGCTCATGCCTCTCTCATGTACTATTATCCTTTAATAATTCTCTTTTTTTTTGTGTGTATAAAAATTTAGCTATAAAGAGAATTAATGCTTATGAGAATTTTTGTGTTTTTGCAGAGAGTAGTGGGGCAATGAGACCACCAACTTTGAACATTTTTCCTTCTCAGCCTATGCACGTAGTAGAGCCATCATCAACAAAGGTACTAATAAATAATAATAATAATCTTAATTAACCAAATCGCTAATTATAACTTATAATATAGTTATTTTTTTTTTTGTTTTCTTTCTTTAGGTTTTATATGTAATACCTAATTTATAATAATAATAATAATAATAATATCTATAATGGGTTTGTTTTGGATTTGGTAGGCTAATACTCCTGGATTAGTTTCTCCAGCAATTAGTGGTTCAAAGAGACCATCAGAACCGTCTATGGAGTTTGCCAACGCAATTAGAAATGATACTGCTACTGCTACTGCCACGGCTACACCTGAACCAGCCAAAGCTATAAAAGTAATTAAATATCTAATTATATTTAAATCAAGAACCACCAAACTCTCTTTCTCTATGTATATATATATATATATATTTATTGAAAGACTGAGATTCTGTGTTTACAATTTGTATTATAAAATGGCAGCGAGAAGGGAACAGAAAAGGTCCAACAACTTCAAGTTCAGAGCAGGAAGGACCCAAGACACCCGACCCTAAGGTGAATTTATTTACCCTATGTTTGGAAAGAAGGGAAATAAGAAAGGAAAATAAAAGAGGAAAGTAACTTTCCCTTGTTTAGAAAGAGAGGAAAATAAAGAGAGGAAAGAAAATAAATTTTATTTTTCATTCTATATTTTTTCTTCATTTTAAAAGGAAAATGAAAATAAAAAAAAAAAAAAAAATAACTTTATTTTCCACTCATCCAAACAAGTGAGAGGAAAATAATAAGAAAAAATAAAATTTATTTTTCTTCTTTATTTTTTTTTTCTAAGAAAATTTTCAAACATAGTGTTAATTTCTTTAGTTTTACTATTTATGGTAAATAAAAAAATATGTAAATATATAGATATTTACTTTTCTTGTTCCAATGTTGAATGTTTTGCCTTGAGATAAATTTAATTTCTAAGCAGACATTGAGGAGACTTGCTCAGAATAGAGAAGCAGCAAGGAAAAGCAGGCTAAGAAAAAAGGTCAGTCCTTGCAATTATTATACTTTCTCAGTTTCTATATAAACAATATATTTTTTCAACCCATAAAATAATAATAATAATGAGTGTTGCTTCTTCTTTTTTTTTTTTCTTGTTTTTTGATGATTACAGGCTTACGTTCAGCAACTAGAGTCGAGTAGAATTAGGCTAACCCAACTGGAGCAAGAGCTACAAAGAGCCAGATCTCAAGTAATTAATTTTCTGTTTAGATTATAATATATTTTTATATATATGGCATCAAGATCAAACCGGCGAATGATAAGATATTTTTTGTCCAATAAAAAATAACGATACCTTTATTTTTACTTCATATGTTTTAATCACATTGAATTGATACATGCATTGAGGCTAAGTAAGACTTAGCCCAAAATCAAAACCTTCTCAAGATCTAAACTATTTTTGGCTTTTATTAGGGCATGTTCTTTGGTGGAGGAGGAGGAGGTCTTCTTGCTGGCGATCAAGGCCTTCCTGTGGGTATCAACAATATTAGCACAGGTATATAAATATATAGATTTTTTTTTTTCTATTAATTAGTCTCTGATTAGATTTTAAACTCGCAATTTACAGTTGTGTATAAATATATTGATTTAATTTCTATTTGATTATCGTTAGTTAATTTTTTTTTTGGGTAGATGCTGCAGTATTTGATATGGAGTATGCGAGATGGCTGGAGGAGCACCACCGTCTCACGTGTGAACTTCGAGCAGCGGTGCAGGAACATCTACCAGAAAATGAGCTTAGGTTGTTTGTAGATAACTGTTTAGCTCATTATAATGAGTTGATGAACCTTAAAGGAATGGTTGCCAAATCCGATGTCTTCCATCTTGTTTCTGGCATGTGGAAGACTCCGGCCGAGCGTTGCTTCATGTGGATGGGAGGTTTCCGGCCATCCGAGCTCATCAAGGTACTCAAAACCTATCCTTAATTTTCAGTATATCTTTCTAGTTAAAGAAAAAATAAAAAAATAATGTTTTTCCCTCTATTAGCCACTAGAAGATGCATATCTAAAACATGTATCACAATAAAATGACAAAAGCATACTTTAGTTAAAGTGTAAACTAGGTCCAGATGATAATAACTAATAATCAAAGAATAAAATTATGATTAAAAAAAAAAATTAAAAACTACAAATTTACTAATAATTTAACAGTCAAATGTATGTTTTTTTTAGTATAGGAGATTAGAGGTTCAATCTCTAACAATATCTGCTTTATTCTCTTTTATGAAATTTTTATTGAAAAGTAAAAGTTTATATATTTCTTTATGTTGTAGTTTAGTAGTTATGAATTGTTGATACTTCTCATTAAAAATTTCTCAATGTATGAAAATTAAAAGAAGTTAGTGTTATTTTTGAAGAATAATAAACAAAAGTTAGTGTTATATATATATATATATATATATATATATTTTTGGTAAATTTGGCTAGACCTTTCTATATAGCTTCAACTCAAAACTTTTCAATTCTCGTGACGAGTACAATACCACAAGTTTGAATAAACTAAAATTAGTGTTATTAGATAGAATTATTATAAGAATAGACAAATTCTTAAGTTACTTTGTTTTAAAACAAAGTATAATACTTTGTTTTTTATAAATTTTACAAAAAAAAAATAGTTTAATTTATGAAAAAAAATAAGAAAATTATAATTTTTTATAAGATAATATTTTTTTTCTTAATTATAAAATTATTTTTTTTTCATTAATTTAAGATTTTTTTCATAAAATTATTATTTTGCACAAAATAAGTCATATTTTCATAAAATTAAAAATTTTTTCTTAACTAAAAAAAATCACGAAAAAATAGTTTTATTTACGAAAAAAAATAAGAAAATTGTGATTTTTCGTAAGAGAGTCATTTTTTTCTTAATTATGAAATTATTTTTCTTTTCGTTAATTTAGAAACTTTTTCGTAAAGTTATTGTTTTGTATAAGATAAATCATATTTTTGTAAAATTAAAATATTTTAACAACTAAGAAAAATTACGAAAAAATATAAAAATATTGTGATTTTTCGTAAGAGAACTATTTTTTTCGTAAAATAAAACGAAGTATGTTTATTCTCATTTTTAATAAAGTAATCATAGAATGCTACAAGTTTGAATAATAATTGAAGACTTAATAAATAAATATAATATTGAGAGAGGAGAGGACGTTATTATTGCATGGTGCAAGTTGTGGGTAGCGTTGGAAAAGAAGAAAGATAGAAAGGAAAAACACAGAAGAAGAAGAGAAAGATGAAAATCAATGAATGACGAAAGGTACCGTGAAGGTTTCTAGTAAAGGGTATAGTTAGGTGTCATTACAAAAAAGCTTATGTCTGGTAATAGAATTTATGGTTACACTTCCTTAGAAAGAGGGTCCATACTATTTCACGGTTTCTAACTTTCTATCTACTCTCTGTCTTCTCTTCTTTTTCATTGATAGTTACAAATACTCTTTGTTCTTATTTTCATCTCTTCTTTTGGTTTCTAGTCAATTATATGCTTTAGTTTAGAGTATGATATATTTGATTCTCCTTATTTATCCCCTCCTATTGTACATAAAAAGAGTAAAAACAACAACAAAAACAAATTATCATTTTTTTGAGTTTAGTGTATGCATTGGCTCTATCTAAAAGTCGAACTCGAGATTTTTCAATCCTGAAAATGATGCTAATACTATTGAACCAAACCAAAGGTTTATTAAGGTTTAAACATGCAATATCTCATATACATACTCAAAATTTATTAATATTTGTTTCACTTTCTGATCACGGGATAGATACTCGATTATTAAACTTAGTTTATATATATTTACAGATTATATTGAATCAAATTGAGCCATTAACAGAGCAACAAATCTTGGGTATATGTGGGTTGCAACAATCCACACAGGAGGCAGAGGAAGCCCTTTCACAAGGGCTAGAAGCTCTTAATCAATCTTTATCAGATACTATAGCTTCTGATTCATTGAGCTGCCCTCCAAATATGGCTAACTATATGGGTCAGATGGCTATGGCCATGAACAAGCTATCTACAGTTGAAGGTTTTGTTAGACAGGTATGAATTATATCATAATTTAATTATACACATTTCTTATTACTATAGTTGATAAATTGATGGCCTTTGTGGGGCCTATGCATGTAGTGAGTGGGTCCCAGGAACAGGAATCTGTTCTTCCTATTTAGGTTTGGGAAAACCTACCCCCAAACACATGATCCATTCTCCAATGTCTCACTCTCATGAGGTGTCTGGTTAGTTACATATACAGTGTCAGACAAATATATCTGCTACTCAGGAAATTGTTGGATTATGCACACTGACCAAAAATTAAAAAGAAATTGTTAGTTAATATTTCAAAACATTATGCATAACCAATTTTAATTTTAAAATATAATATACGCATGTAAATATAAAATTTTTATTATATGATCTCGTATTATAATTAAAAGTATAAAGAAAACATAATATTTGTCATTATTAGGTTAATAATCAATTATCTAGTGCCTATAAAATTATTTATTTATTTATTATATAATTACTTATTTATTTCTAAAACTATAAAATTAGGAGCTTAGCTAATTAATATAATATTTATTACAAGAAGGATGATAACCTATGTTTTGAAAACTGGCTTGGTTTTTGAATTAGTGAATGTAGATGATTAAGAATCAAAAGGACAATTGAAGTCAAATTAAAATCGAATCGAAATTTTAAATAATAGTATATATTTATTATATGTTTGTTGATATGTATGAATAATAAATGTTATATATTCATTATAATTAAATAAAAAATAAAATAATATTCATTACATATTATAAACACTCATTATAAAAGGTATCGAATTTAATAAAAGATCTAGATTGAACTCTAAATCGATTCTTAATTTTTGTATTAAATCAATCAGGATAATTGGGTTTCATAATAACATTTTTATAATCACATGATGATGGTTACCAGCAATAAATCTATACAAGTGGCAGTTTTACAGAGTGTTGGGACCCATAAATTAATTAAGCAAAGCTAGTACTAGAAATTAATTTCTCCTAATACCATATATCAACATCGAAAAGAACATCTGATTAGGCCCATGTTTTAATGATGTCCTTTGGCAAAAAAAAAATGTTTTAATGATGTCGTGGTCGTAACCGTTTGACTTAAAAAAGGACAAAAACAATCCATTCTTCAATAACTTTCTTTTTGACTGTTGAAAAAACCCACTGCATTCATAATTTGGCTCACTGAGTCTTGAGTTAACTCGGTTAATGATTTCTTGATTTATCATTCATTCAACTTAGTTGGCTCACCTCACCTTGTTTAAACAAATTTCTATTTGGTTACCTTTTAATTAATCGCCTAATGGCAAAAAAAAAAAAAAAAAAAAAAAAAAAAAAAAAATTCTTTTTAAAAAAATCATAAAATATTTTTATTTTATGCATAATTACAATTAAAATCTTTAAATGAGGATAAAATAGTATGCATTTTAAAGATTTGAATACAATTATAAAAATGGATTTTTTAGTTTAATTTAGATGGGCAATTTGATTTGGATTTCAGTATCTTCTGGATTTGAATTTTCTTTTAAAATTGTTTGATTTCATAGATTCACAATCATTTTTCTTGAACTTATTTTTCAAATATTTTTTTTTTGTCAAACTAGAAACCAACAAATTAAGATTAATTAAAACAGAAAAATAAGACATTTCTACTCAATGCTTTGAAGATATAAGGTGATGGCGGGGGCCATTGATTGGAATGCTAGGCTAAAAACCTTTGAAAATTAAAACCTATAGAATATGCCCAAAATTATTAATTAGATTTTTTTAATTACATTGAGTTTTTTTTTTTTTTAATATATATACACACAAATACACACACAGGAACAGAGAAAAGATACGTACACACCTCAAAATCATGGTAATTTTGAAGAAACACGCTAACCTTTATATTTCACACACACACACTTTATACAACTGATGTGAGAGGTTAAAACCCCAGTTCACTCTCCGTTAACCCATTCATTGAAGAATGAATTTTCGTAAATGGGAGACGTACACACCGCACATACAATACACATATATGTTTTTTTTTTTGAATATATATACACACAGAGAAATAGAAAATGGACACGTACACATCTTAAAACTATAGCAATTTTAAAAAGGCACGCTAACTCTTATATCCTACACACATACACTTTACACAACCGACATGAAAGGCCGAAACCCCTAATTACATTGAGTTTAGTCATTAACAATTCCAATTAGAAACTCTAATCAATACAATTATTCTACCTAATTTTTTTTTTATTCAAGACAATAATCACCTGTGAACACTAGTACAGTACGTACCTTGAATCTTCATTTTATTTGTTATTACTACTTGACTTTGTAATATTATGGATGTACTGTTTTGGTCTAAGTGCATGAACATTATTACCATAAAAAAAAAGCTAATAAATAACCTATGGAATTAAACTTAGAAACAAAGAAAAGAATTAAGGATTAGTTGAAATTGACACATTGATATAATTAGTTCCAAATTGTTATAATTAATTTTCTAATAATATTATTTTTATAGTTTTATATATCATTGTCAATTTATCAAACTTTCTAGACATTATTGATAATGAGAGCTTAATTACTATCTACCCACAAACTATTTATTTCATTTTTTCAATTATTTTGAGTTTATCTTTAACCTATTTTGACAATTAAGACCTCTTAAGCATCATAAAGTCATGGTTAGATATCAATTTTATGTTGATTATTCTTAATTTTGCTCTTAAAGTCAATTAATCAAGCACATTAATATAATACATTTCTTGTTTAAGTGTGAACAATAGTATTCGAATTTTATAATTAGTAATACATTTCTCGATAAAAATTAATCAATAAATTTAAATTATATGTTGTTTTAAAATAGAATTATTATTGATATATATATGTATACTTACAGGCAGATAATCTGAGGCACCAAACTCTTCATCGGCTACATCAAATATTGACAACACGGCAAGCTGCAAGGTGTTTTCTGGCGATCGCCGAGTACTTCCACCGTCTCCGAGCACTGAGCTCACTGTGGTTGGCTCGTCCCCGGCAAGAATAATAATAATAATAATAATAATAGTAATAGAAACCCTAGCTAGAATATTATTAAATTAGCCACTTTTTAATATCTTTATTTAATATTAATCATAACTTTTTTCTTAATTATTAAAATATATATATATATATATATATATATATATCTTTCTACAAAGATCATGTTGTATAGATCGACAAAAGGTTAGATTAAATTTAAAGCAGTAGAACTTTCTCTTAATCTCTTGATAATTTTCCATTTCTTGTTTTCTTGGATTTTAGGAAATTCAGAGAAGCAATGATTAATTTAGGCCAGCCTTTTTTGACTAGAAATTAATATATAGAAAATTAGAAGATTAAAAAAATAATAATAATAATAGAAGAAGAAGAAGGGAATTGAAAATAGATAAGAAGATGAAGAAGAAAAAAGAGGGATTGATCTTATTACAGTTTTGTTTGTGTTTGTGAAGGTAAAGACGAAAAGTATTTTTGGTTGGAGTGAGAAATAAGAAGACGAGTGTTCAAAATTTAATTATATAAACGTCCATTTGGCCTAAATGTAGCTGCATGCATTGCTTTTAATTTGGTCGTTTTCTGTGATAAAACTGACAAATTTTGCCAATACTTTTTTACTTTCTATATATTTTATTTTTATTTTTATTTTTATTTTTTTCATTTTGAGATATTTCAGGATTTAATTTGGAGTTATTAATCATAATTTGTAATTTTAAAATTTTAATTAATTTATATTTTTATTCATCTAAAATCAAATCATTAAAAAAATAAAAAAATTTACTTTAACTTGAAACTCAAATTCAAAATCTCTCTATTATAAGAACTATTTTATTACTTTAAATAAAAAAGTTTTGACATGTTATAAAATGGTAAAAGTGACAAATTGATCATTTAATTTTACTATTGAGGTCAATTAAAGACAAATTAATTTTTTTGAACAACCTATGCATAGAAAATAAAGAGTCTTGCATATTTATATATATATCTCCAGGGAATCTCCCTTTTTACTAATCCAATCGGATTATAAATTAAACAAATTTTTCGGGAATTTATAAGTGAAAAAATTCTTTATTTTTATTAAAGTCAAATTCTAAAATTAAAGTTATAAGACAATAATAATAATAATAATAATAATAATAATAATAATAAAAGAGATAAGAATAACATATAAGTGGATTATCATAGATATTTCATGTAGAAATAAAATAGAAATAAGTTATTTAGTTAGTTCTATATGTTAAACAATTCAAAGAGATAAAAGAGAAATACGAAATTAGAAAAGAAGAGGATATGATTTCATTGATAATGCATAATAAAGAAAAAATAGAAAAAGAGTGATTTAATCTAAATATAAAGGGACTATATATAGGCTAAACTAATAAAATTGAAAAGACTATTCAACCCTTAATAAACAATAAAATAAAATAACTCTATATTTCTTAATACTGCACTCTTTGCACTTTATTGTATATACTCACTTAGATATACTTAGTAGAATTATATGTGAATTATAAACATTGGAATCGTCCATTTCGATATATAAAAAATGATCAATTTGAGAATGCTGTAAGAAAATAAATGTCACAATATTTATTTTATACATGTTGAAGTGATGGAAAAGAAAGAATATCTTTTATATATCCACTCAGTTTATCAACTTTTTTGGAAATGATACAAAAAAAAAAAAAAAAAAAAATCTCTGTTCACAACTGAAAAACTATCATCTGATGAATTGTATAATAATTGGAATTCCCCACTATCATGCTCAAAAAAGTTAGGATTTCCAAAAGAATATGACATTCGTTTGATGAGAAATAAAAAGGAATATCAAAAATTCGAGTGGCTGACGCTGCTACTTTCAAAATAACAGAAAGAAAAGCAACGACTGGAGTGAGAGAGTCAGAGTCGAAAAGAAGATTCCTTACTTCTTTCTCTCATTCAAAACCGTGCATGAGATTTTCATTTCGTACGGCTCCTAAGTGATAAAAGAAAGAAGATGGGTTCTTTTTTTTTTTTTTTTATTACTTTCCTCGCGTATATATAAGATCGAATCTAGTTGATTTCTGAAAAAGATTACTAATCCTTAACTTTTTGAGAAATCTTTCATTAGTGGTCCACACTAATAATTCACCCTTCTCCTCCAAAGGGAATTTTTAATTAATATTAATTTTAATTAAAGTATAAAGAATTAAAGTAAAAGCCAAACAAACAACAAAAACAAAGAGAGAAAGGGGAACTTACTGTTCAAAGACACCGAAATTTTAAAACTGATGAAAATGTTCGTGTGAAACTCAATAGCCAAAAATTTGGCCTTAATTGTCATCGACAATGAAATTAAATGATCAATTTGTCAATTTTGCTATTTATTTTCTACTTTTTTTTTTTTTACCAAATCATTTATTTTCTACTTTATTTGCTAGTAATATGTCTATGTTGATTTCAATTTTGAGCAAAATAGTAATTAAAGTGTTTAATTATTATTAGAAGTATTATACACGTATATATATATTAACAGAGCTTAAATTTTATTTTTGAAGGGACAAAATTAAAAATATCTCATTATATTATAATAAATATTTTTAATTTTGAGAGGGCCAAATATTAAAAATATAACTAATTTTTTTAAAAAAATTAAATACATGTAATATTTATTAAATTTTTCAATTTTTTTTTGAAGATGTCATGACTCTTCTAATTTTTTTGACAAATTAATAAAAATTCAACTTGGTACATATTTGAAATTTATAAATTCACTCAAATTTGATTTGAAATTCTTTTTAGCATCATTTTGATGAATAATTTAATATGTTTACAATTTGACCGTATAACCGGTTCAACCCAATTTTTTTGTCACTCTAATTATAATCATTTTGATGAATAATTTAATATTAATTTGAGTGGAAAAACCCTAGCTGTCTCTCATTCTCATTTTTTCTCTAACTCTCCTTTAAGTTTTTTTTTGAATCACCGCCGATCTTCTCTTTTGATCGGCAGTTCCAATATCTTATGTTAGAGTTGATATAAATAGTTTCATCCCTATTGTTGTTATCACATCCACTACCGGCTCCACTTATTCGTTTTCTACTTACGCGTCCTCCTTTACTATCGCTCGATGCTCCTTCTGCTCGATTTCAATTTCTACTCCCTTGCTTCCGCCGTCGCCTCTCCATCTTCGTTTTTACCATATGCTTATGGATGGGTTTGTACTTACTGCTGTTAGGGTGATACTTTTCATTTTATTATTTTGTGTTAGATTGTTTTTTGTTTTTTATGTTATTTTGTCTTCCCTTGTTGGAAGTTTTGTTATGTCTTCCATTGTTGAAAGTTGTTTTTTTATTATAAGTCTGGTGGTATATCTATGTACTGTTGCGTTTCAAATGCTCGCAAAGAAGACAATGGTTTGTCACATTGTTTCACTATTACAATCGCAGTTTTTTAAAACCAACTATATGGCAGTTGGATGTTCTGTTGAACATTTGCGATCTGCGAATCAGTTTGCTCTTGTTAGGATAGTTGATTCTATATCAGGTCCTTTTCTATTGGAAATATATTCGGCCACTGATGATTAATGAAATTTAATTTTATTTCAAAAAAAAAATCAAATTTAAGTGAATTTATAAATTTCGAATATGTACCAAGTTATATATATATATATATATATATATATATATCAAATTATATTATATTTTAATGACTTAAAATATAATATAATTTAAAATTCTCAAGAATTACTGTGATTAAAATTTGATATTTTTAATAATGACTAAAGTGTTTAATTATTATTAAATTTTTTAAAAAATAAAATTATTAATTTTAAAACTGCAAATATCATAATATATATTAAAATAAATTTTAGAGACTATTTAATAATTATCCAAAAATAAGGAGTAATTTTATGAATGGATGAAAAATAGTTATTATTATTATTATTATTCATGGTAACATTAATTATTATTAATAAAAGTGACAAATTAATTCTTCAATTTTATTGTCGAAGATAATTAAGGACAACTTAACTTATTTAATTTCCAACTCTCACGCGTTTTAAAAGGCGATTATGTTACATGCGGACATTTTCATTAGTTTCAAGACTCTGATGTCTTTAAACAATAAGTTTTGAGATTTTTTGTTCAAAAATTTAATGTGGCCTTAATTATTTCTGATAATAAAATTGAAAGACTAATTTATCACTTTTGAAAAATTAATAATAAATGCCTAATAATCGACAAGGGTCTTGTCTTGTTATTGTAAGAGCTTTTTTGCGAGGGACATCAGAGCAATACTGTTTTAAAAAAAAAATTAACTGATAAAATTACAATTTTTTTTTTTTTTTTTTTTTATCATTGCCTTTTCTATTTCAAAACAAATTGCCTTCTCCTCTTGTTCAAAATCCATCATGGTAATTAGCTTCAACAAGGTTTTAGTTTGCTTACAACTCTTTGTTTCCAACTCTCTTATTGTATAGGACAAAAAGTATTACCAAAACTCTTGGTTTGGAAGTTTTATGATATTTTTTACTGGATACCTTTTATTTTCTTGAGTTACAACTTTAAATTTAGAATTATTTTAAGCTGAATTTTGTTGAGATTTTTTGTTCCTTGAACTTAATTAGGTTATTTGATTTTTTTATTATAACCAGCTCTAAATATGTATAACTCCATAATTTCCATGGCTTCATTACTCCATAATTTCCATGGCTTCATTCATAGTAATTTTGATTTATTCTCGTCAATGAAATCTTTCAGCTAGTGTTGTTATTAGATTAACATACATATGTGTGTTAATTCAATTGTTTGATTTGCTCTTTTTTTTTTTTTTTTTGGTAAGTAATCGAGGCTAAAAGTAAGCCTAGGAACACATAAAAACAACTATAAAACGCTATAAACATCAGCAAAACGAGTCCAAGCAATGCCTCTAGCATCACTGTGCATAGTTTCCTTCAAAGAGGAAGGGGATGCACCAGCTCTGTAACTCCAAATTGCAAGCCAATAGCATGATTTGCTAAGTGATCTGCTGCTTGATTAGCTTCCCATAACATGATTTGCACCTATTTTAGTGGGAATAGATAAGGATATTTATAAATAAAAAATCAAAATTAGCTTTAGTCAAATGAAGGGCAGTTTTGTCAGTTTAAAATTTTTAAAAAGTTATTGCTCTTACCCTAATAAAAAGAGTAGGCCACCCAACCGATAAATAATAATTACTAATTTTTAGATAAGAAGATTTAAGATAGTAATAAACTAATAAAAGAATTTGTCTTGACATGGAATTTTTTTTTTTTTCCTAAGTATGGATCTAATACAAAATTGAACATAATATAAAAATAGGGAGGGCTAAGTAGTGCGAGGAGCAACGATATTGTTCTGTTGTTGTCACTTCATATATTATAGTAAAATCATATTTGGTGGTAATAAATTATAGTTATATAAAGTACATATAAAATTATAATAAATAAATTACATATGTTCACATTATATATCAAAAATATTATAATCAAACATGATTTAGTGACTATTAAAACATTGTTTTAGATCACTTTAAATTATGATATCATAAAATATATACGATTACATAATGTATATGTAAAATTATAAAAAAAAATTACATAAATATAATAAATTATATACACATTATATAAAAAAATTACATTCAAAATAATTTGATAAAATAAAGTATTTTTTTTTTTAGCAAGGGGTATTATATGCAATTACTCGAACAATTCGTTGACTAAGGCGGGGTTCAAATCTGAGACCAAAAGTTGGTCCTAAAACTTCAATTTTAACTATTTAGACCAAGTCTCATTGGCAAAATAAAGAAGTATTATCAAATAATAATTATTGTATCAAATAATTCAAAACCGAATATGAATAGAAATTGAATCAAATATGAATAGTTAATACTTAATAATTAGTAATTATTAGTTATCACTAGTTAATTAGTTATTTACTTATTAATAAACAGTTTTGATTAGTTATTAATAACTTTAGTTATTTTTTAGCACTTGTGATATAATTTTGAAGTTGATAGATTAAACGTGGAAATAATGTGATTTCTATAAATTATAGAATGTATAGAAAATCTATAAATAACAATAAAATCTATAATTAAATAACAATTAATAATGTAACAATTAAATTTTCATAAGATAATTAATAATTTTTTTTAATTTTTTTTAATATATATATGAAATCCAATTTGAATTACATATATAAAATTTTGGCAGTAGTATAGTAGACAATAAAATAATAAAACTTTTAAAAAATTAAAAAGTATATATAAATTATACTAAACTTTATAAAGATTTAAATTTAAATATAAAATCTAATTAACTAAAAATTAAATATAAAATTTTAGTAAAAATATTTTAAAATATAAATCTATTTTAATATATAGACTTAACAAAATTTCTCAATTACTAATCTAATGGTTAATTTAGATTTTAATACCAAAAGGTTTTGGATTTTATTCTATCTTTAGCATTGTATTTTTTTTTAATATTCATATACTCAATTTAATAAGATTTATATTCAAATATTATAAAACAATTAACTTGAAATTAAATATAAAATTTATTAGAAAACATTCTAAAATATAAATATATTTTAGCATATAAACTTTAACACAATTATTTAAGTGGTTTGGTAGTTGATTAAGACTCTCAATATTATAGGGTCTTGAATTATATCTTCACCTTTACCATTGTATTTTTTTAATATATATTTGAAAGCCTGAAAAATCAGGTGAGTCCAGAACCATAAATAAGTACTAAGTAGTTTTAATAATATAGTTTCAAAAAGTAGCTTTAATAATAAATATCATAAAATTAATTTTATTTTTGAAAAAAATTAAATTATTTAATGAAATTAATTATTTTTCTTAATTTATATCGAGTCATCGAGTCTGGTCATCGAGTTGAGCATGTTGACCGCGAATTCAGATTATTTGAGTCGAGTAATTTTCTAATTATATACTAATTAAAATGGATTATGAGTCGGATTTAGGCAGGCGGGTTCTAGTCGGGTAAGAATTTCCCACTCTAATCACATGGTCAATTATATATTTTCAGCTTTTACTTAAATTAATTTAAAAATCAAGTTTAAGAACTTTTCAACCTTATATATATATAATCCTTTAAATATATATATATTTTTTACTATTCGAAACTTATTCTATGAAATTAATTATTTTTTATTTATAGTTTATTAATTTGTTTCAATTTTTTTGGTTGTCATTAAAAGCATAAATAATAATCAATTTTTATTTACAAATTTTAATAAAATAGTGAAATTTGGTATTATAAATTTCTATCACTTTACTTATAATTTTTATTATTTTAATGAACAATTTTACTTTTTTTTATTATAAAATATCATATTTATCTCTATTGATTCTTACAAGGAAGAAAAATAATATTTTCAAAAGTAATTAATTGATATTTTTCTATATTTAAAAGTTACTTCATTATTTACCACAATAAATCTTTTTTATACAATTTATATCCTAAAAAAATCTAAATTTTTTATCATTTATGCTTAATTTTAATAAAGTAATTTATTATTTATATATGTATTCAAACTTTAACTCTTTTTTATTAGAAAATACGTGCTCATTCACCATAATATATTTTGAGTTGAAATTCATATTGTAACGAGAAAAAAAAAGAAGGTAAAATCTTTTTGTATTCCACTTTCTTATTAACTTTTCATAAAGGATTTCAAAAATATTTTTTTAAAATGGTTTTTTTTTTCCTTTATAAACAATAAAAAAAATGAAATAAATACATAATTTTTAGGTTTCCGTAGTATTCTTATGTAGCTCTAATAATTAATAACAAACAATTGGTTCTAATAAATTTATAATTTTTAAAGGGTGGTAAATAAAATAACTTAAAGGGCAAATGATTTTGTGTGAAAAAGCACACCTAGTGAATTACATTCATTAGACTTATATACAATGGGTAAATAGTCCTGTTGGCACTAATTTTTTGAACTATGTTTCTAATTGGTACTAAGGTGGTGCTTGATAATACCATTCAGCACTTCAAATTAAAATTTTCAACACTTAATCGTTTTAAGTTTGTTTGATAACTACGTCTTAAAAGTCTAAATTAAGTTAAAAATCACTTAAAATGATAAGTCAAAATTTTTAACTTAAAATTTATACTGAATGCAATAAGTGATTAAAATTTTAAATATTTTTACTATTTAAAAATTATACCACTTATTTTATTCAGCACTTAAAATTCAGTACTTAAATTTTCAGCACTTAATTTTCAGTTTTACCAAACACCACCTAAATCTTTATTTTTTTTTATATCATAATTTTAATTTTTTTTGCAGGCAACAGTACCCATTGGGATTCCGTTCAATTTTTGTTGACGTCGACGTCGAAA
Source organism: Vernicia montana (assembly GCA_949750685.1). Taxonomy (NCBI): domain Eukaryota; kingdom Viridiplantae; phylum Streptophyta; class Magnoliopsida; order Malpighiales; family Euphorbiaceae; genus Vernicia; species Vernicia montana. The sequence goes on from CATKHJ010256564.1 coordinate 36,525, forward strand.
CTTCACATCAGCATGACACTCAGTATCCACGTCGCAATATAAATAGTCATGTTAATACTAAACATTTGGATTATATTTCCAATTGGTACCAATACTTTAATTTTTTTTCTTTTTGGTACTAGAACTTCAATTTGGTGATGTGGATGGCGAAGCTCCACATCAGCATTACATTAAGCCCACGTCACCCCTAATTGTCTAACTCGTTCTGTGGGCCCCACCATACATGTTTATTGGTTTTTTAAGAGCTGGATTATTCAGGCAGAGATGATGGAATCCAAAGACACACAGAATGGCTTCTCTCACTCCAGGTATCCTCTTGAAGCTCCTTTAGTCCATGAATTCCACCACCCGTGTCACCAACAACCACCGCTCTACTCTTCTCTAAGTAATCGGCATAGTCCTTGCTCTCTCCGGATCCGATCTCTGGCCTAACCACGGCTTCTACATCATACTATCTAATTCTCTCAACTCCACCTACGTTTCCTTCTTTGAATGCGATACTAATCTCATTCTCTCTAATCCACTCCAGCTCAGCCAATTTGTTTATATAGATCATTTCGAATTTGATTCCTCTATCCTTAGGTTTTGTAGCATTCGTCCAATTACCGGCCACCATCCTTTTGTAGGAACTCCAGAACCGCTAATTGCTCGTATTTCAGTATTGAAGAAGGAATTTGTGATTCAACCTGTGGTTGATTTGGAGTACTCCATGGAGCCCACATAATGAGTTGGACAATTAGAGGTGAGTCACGAATGACGTGAAAGCTTAATGTAATGCTGATGTAGAGTTCCGCCATTCACGTCACTAAAAATTGAACGGAATCCCAATGGGTACCGTTTCCTGTAAGAGAAATTGAAGTTCTAGTACCAAAAAGAAAAAAAATTAAAGCATTGGTACCAACTGGGAACATAGTCCAAAGGTTTGGTACTAACAGGGTTATTTACCTTAGGGGTGACATGGATGCTAAGTGTCATGCTGATGTGGAGTTCCGACGTCCATGTTAGCAAAAATTGAATGGAATCCCAATGGGTACCGTTGTCTATAAGAGAAATTGAAATTTTGGTATCAAAAAAAATAAATAAATAAAGATTTGGTAACAATTAGAAACATAGTCCAAATGTGTGGTACCAACAGAGCTATTTACCCTATATACAATACATGGTGAAAGGATAAACCTTTCAGTTATATATTAAGATGGAAACAAATTTTAAACTGATATACATGAGATAGACTAAGAATGTACAGCTGTGTTTATCAACAAATATCATTCCTTTACAGTAAAGGGTGTAGAACTCTTGTCTAAATGATTGAAGATTGGAGTTAACGTATGGCAGATTTACCTCCTTTTGGAATGACATTTGGATAGAGGATTTTCCTCTAAATCAATTTGCTGAGGGTCGGATTGATGAGAATGCGCGAGTTCTGTCAGTTTAGGACTATTGGGAGACTGGTCAAGGATTGGAAATGGGAGCTTTTTCAACATCTCTTGCCAAATTCAACGTGTCTAAAGATTGCTTCAATTATGTTGTTTGATAACATAGAGGATTGGGATACTTGGATGTGGAGTTAGTGAGTTACACAAGCTCAGCTCAGCTTTCAGTTAAGTCTGCTTATCTTTTAGCTAGAAATCATTTGGGTGAGGGTAGAGAGGGTCTTTGGGAGAGGTTTTGGAAGTTGAGAGTGCCCCAGCGGGTCAGAAAGTTTATTTGGTTAGTTTTGCAAGATAAAATTATGTCAAATAAGGAGCTTTGGAGAAGGTCTTTTCTTAGGATCCTTTGTGTTCTATTTCTGGGTATGGTGTGGAAGATGCAGACCATATTGTAAGACATTGCCCTATAGCTATTGAGTTTTGGAGTAGAATTTGGGATACCCCAACTTTAAATTAGTTCATGAATTTAGATATGCAGGATTTGTTTAAGAAGGGTATGCGTCTTGGTAATTGCTTCCTAGCTTTCGGTGATAGTTTGACAGTCTTGTGTGGGGATGTGGTAATGAGCTAATTTTTAAGGGAACAAAATTGGATATTGAAGCGAAGGTATGGCTGTTTAAGCATAAAATTTAGCAAATTGTCAATGCCTGACTCAAGGATGTTGTAATTAATAATAATAACGACAGTGGGAAGCCTCGTATGAATATTCTTGTTGACTGGACTCCTCCTCCATTTAATTGGGTTAAGGTTAATTAATACAGATGGGGCTTCGAAAGGAAATCCAGGTCTAGTTGGTTGCTGTGGGGTGGTGCAAGATATGCAGGGTAAATGGTTATATGGTTTTTCCATTAATTTAGGCTGGTGTACTTCTGTTCATGCAGAGCTAAGAGCCATTCCTCATGGGCTTCAAATGGCCTGGGCGCAAGGATATAGGCATGTTATTCTAGAAACTGATTCTCAAGTTGCTACAGAGGTATTGAACAAGGGTATTTCCAGGCAGATTGGACATGTAACCACAAGGGATTTTTACTTAACTAAGTAAAAAAAATAAAAAAAAAATCTGTATATAGGCGTGTTAGGGATATATTTTCCCAACTATGTCTTTTCTTGACAGGTGGAAGGTGATTAGATTTCAGCCACACAAGGTCGAACCATTAAGCAACAGTATGATCGACGGTCTATCTATCAACCATACCATTCGTTTATTTTTTTTATAAACATAAAGAAGGTCGCTACTATAACTTGCGACCTTCTTCTTTTATTTTATTTTATTTTTTTAATTTTTGGATGCTGCAATTGCAATGATAATGACAAATTGGTGATTTAGATGGTGACGTCCATTCGTTCATTGATCAATTCTAAGTGGTCCCATCTCCCATTTCCACTTCTAAAAATATTAAAATAAAATACTAAATATATTATTTTTGCTTTTATTTTCATCTGAATTCAATTCAATATAATATTAATATTTTATTAATCAAATGGATTGCAATATTATATGTAAATATAAATTTCAGAATATCAAATAGTAGTCAGATTGATATACTTACTTTTTCCTAAAATTATGAATAATAGATGGTTTTGGATTAAAATATGATGGAATTTTCACTGATTTAATGAAAATCTAACATTTTAATAGGTAATATTGATTTGAAACTTGAAAACATGTTCAAATTCTAATTTTATATATGTATTTAAATTCTTATTTTATTGAAGGCACTGTCTTTTCTGCTACTCTACAATGACGCGCAGGTAGATATCGTCAGCATCCACGCTCGAGGCCTACTCTTCTTGCCCCTTCTGACCCTTCTGCCTAGCTTGGGACTGTACAACAACCTTTGCCTCCCATTGCAGCTCCTACGGCACAGCTTCCTACAACCAATTGCAACATATACAATTATTTAGAGCATAATAATAAAAAAAAAAATAAAACAAAACAAAAACAAATATATACATATGTAGAATAGCTATTTGTTTTGAAAAAAAAAATATCCCTATTTGCCTCGACCTCGCGTCTACCCATTGCTGGCTGGTCTTTGAGATGTGCAACTTTTGATGGACTTCTGGAAGGGTCGGCTTTCTCCCTAACTCTTCAGCCTGTATGAAAATATTATTTTCATATATTTTTTTAAATTTTTAGAAATTAAGTTTATAAAATTAAGCAATAATACTTACAAGCTTCCTGCTATACTCGGAAAAAGAATGAGACTCCCCTGTGTGTTTGGAGGGTCCCGTTCCTAGTCCCACCTTCTCCGTACGACGGTTATGAGACATGATCTCTTGGTGGTGGCGAAATTGGGGAGAACCCTAAGATGTCAACACATTTTTCGGGATGTGAGCCGGTCGACCCTACCTTCACCATTTGTTTATCATGTCCGTGTAGTGGGACTAGGCAAGGGCCGCCCATGCTGCATAAATGACCGCCTCCAACGAGTCATCCTAGAAAAAATATTTTTGTGAAATAAAAAACATACATTAGTTAAGAAATAATAGATTTACACATTATGAATTAATTTCTTTCTTTTACCTAAAATTCGCCCCAGTAAAAATTCTTTCTATCCGTCGGGACGGTTTTCCACTTGTAGCCTGTCGGGTCCACATGATTCTTGAATATTGTCGTGATCCTGTGTGAGCACCGGTTCTGATCCACAAATTTGAATCAATTGAAACTTAAATTAAAACAAAGAGAATAAAAATTAGAAATAAATAAAAAATTTGCAAAAAAGTCTATTTACTTACAACCCATGCTCAAGCTGCAATTGTGTCCTGGCGCCAGTCGAGCTCGCAGCTACAAATGGAGACGATGAGGCATCGACCACTGGAGAAGGCACAACCGACGTAGAAGGTGCGTCTGGTGCTGGTGTTGGAGCTGGAGCAGGAACGTGCACTGTCGAAACTGCAGGTGAAGGCACTAGAGCTAAAGGCGGCAGAGTGGTAGAAACTGCCCTGGCACTAGAGGAGGAGGAGGGGTTGGATACCCTCTTGCCCTGTTGGCCGCCGTGTCCAGATCCGCGATCAGAGCCATCTAAACCGGATCCTCTTCCTCGCATTTTGCTACACATAATTTCAGACGTTAATATATGAAGAAAATGCATAAATAAACTAACTAAAATGTTGAACGTATACAAACCATATAACTCCAACCGCACAACTGCAGTTAGTCCGGATCCATAAGTGGTGGATTATATTGCACGAAAACGAAAACGGAAAACGAGAAACAGGGAAACGGACACGCGGAAACTATATTTTCAAAAAATATAAGAAACGAAACGTGGGGAAAACGCGCAAATATAAAAAAACTATGAGGGTATATTTGCAAATATTATTTTTATAAATATATATATTTTTATATAATATTATTGAAACAAATAATATATGTAATTGCCAATATGTAATGACCACCATAAGAAGCAGAAGATGACCTCACAGAAAACACACCATTCCATATCTCAGTAAAAGCTCTAATAATAGTTTAATACTTGTTTTTTTCTTATTATAAATCTATTCTCTTCTCAATCCTAAATTGAAGAGCAAGAAGACTGCACAATAATATCAAGATTTCATAACTAAAATAAAGCCCATTTGTCATTCATATTTTTATCTCAATTTATCGAACAAGACTATAAATAGTTGGAAATTAGAAATAGAGCAGCAATCAACAACAAAATAGAGAGGAAATTAAAGAGCAAAAACTCATACTAGCAAAAATGTAAGGCCTACAATTAGCGCAAACATTAGAGACACGAAGAACAAATCTGGCAATATAAGGCTGCTCTTTGGAAGCTCGAGATGGCTCTATACTAGTACCGATTATTCTCTACAGATAAATTCCTAACAAAACAAAATTAATCGATACAAAATTTTAATCATAAATTCAAATAAAAAACTCAGTAATTAATAATCCATATATATACTAACCAGTTCCAGATTCTGACCTTGAAAGGATCAGATTTCTTGTAAGAGCAAAGACCAAAGTTGTTAAAAATTGTTAAATACTGCCTTAAACTTGGAAACTTGGTAAGTAGATCAAATTTTTGAACCAATATGCATTGGAGAAGGGTGAGAAACAACCATGGAAGCCTTAAATCTCTGTTTCTACCTCAAATTTTTGGTGGTTCATGGGCTGCTAATGGTGGAGAATAGGGAAGTAGGACATTTGGGATTTCTTTTGGCGACCACCGTCAGCTCGTCACTTCGCTGTCATCGTCACAGATGGATGATGGGTGGTGGTGAGCTAAGAGTTGATAGAGAGAATGAAGGAGCATAAAGAAAACGCATTAGCAGAAAGAGAAAGGAGTAGATGATTTGGGTTGGGTTTGGACTGATAGCACAAGAAACACGTTTCTTATTTTTTTTTTTAATTGCAGAAACGAGCCCGAAACATTTCAGGCCTGTTTTTAGTGGGTTTCTGAGTTTTTGAGTGTCCGAAACGCAGAAACGCACTCCTATTAGAGTTTCCGTGCATCATAGGTGGTGGATATAACCATTCCTTCCCACCCATTCTCATCTATGTCCATTCTCATAACAAACAAAAACTAGTTTAATAAAATAAAACAGATAAACAAAATCTTGTTCAAGAGGATTTGGAATGCAAATAAAATTACTGAGTAACATTGAGCTACTTAGTGAAATTCACAAACTAGCTAAAGTAGGCAAATTCGCATTTACTTAGTGCAAGGGGAAAATCCGACAGGACTTCCCCTTAAAATATAATTAAACCTCATGAAAAATAGCTTAAACAAATAAAACGCAACAACATTATCAACATCAAACATATTTTATTTAACCAAAATCAACATGATCATCAAACTTCCACATAAAACACAACACAAGATAACAACACAACACAAGATAACAGGACAGGAAGGAAAATTCATATGTTCGATAAGTGGTAGATATATAACCATTCATTTTCACCCATTCCCATCCATGTCCAATTTCATAACAAACAAAAACTAGTTTAACAAAACAAAATCTTGTTCAAGAGAATTTGGAATGCAAATAAAATTATTGAGTAACATTGAGCCACTTAGTGAAATTCTCAAACTCTGTGAAATTCGCATTTACTTAGTATAGTAACTTTTTAAGGGGAAAATCCAATATAATTTTCCCTTAAAATAGGTCTAAACCTCCTGGAAAATAGCTCAAAAAAATACAACGCAACAACATTATCAACATTAAATGCATTTTATTTAACCAAAATAAACATCATCATCAAACTTCCACATAAAACTCAATATATAACAGGGCAGGAAGGAAAATTGATATGTTCGATAATTGGTGGATATATAACCATTCCTTCCCACCCATGCTCATCTATGTCCAATCTCATAAAATAAAAATAAATAATAAATAAAAATAACTAGTTTAACAAAACAAAATAGATAAACAAAATCTTGTTCAAGAGGATTTGGAATGCAAATAAAATTACCAAATAACATTGAGCCACTTCGTGAAATTCTCAAATTCTGTGTAGTCACTATCTGAGAAATTGTTAAACTTTGTGTAGTCATGAGATGCTCTTCAACTTCAAAATCACTAATTTCTTAAAGTTATTCTAATTAACTATATAGTAAAATTCAAGTAATTATTTTATTAATTAAACTAATTGATTAATAATAATTTTCAATTGATTAATTTTATTCTAATTTTCTCTTTTATTTCCAAAATTTATAGTTTTTTATAATTTATTTACAAATAGGATGCTAATAAAATTAATTTGTTAAATTTATTTTAATTAACTTAGAATAAATGTTAAAATTCAACTAATTAATTTCAAAACTCAACTAGTCCATTTGTCCAATAATTTTCAATTAACTAATTTTATTCTATTTTTTTTTCTAATTTTATCTTTTTTTTACAATCTTTGCAAATTTGCTTGATAAATATTATTTTTTAATTATTAGTAACTAAATATGATTTTAATAATTATATTTTTAACCCTTTTTGTTTTTACGATTTTAACAAATGATATATTACAAATTTTGTTTTAATTATTATACTCCATTTCCAAATTATTTTTTTTAACACATTCTAAACTATAATTTTGTCAACAAAAATACAAACCCAACAAACATAAAAATTTAAGAAATTATATAACAATTAAAAATTAAACAAATAAATAAATTGTAAAAAAATATACAAATTAATTCAATTCATACCGTTCAAAATTTAAGTTTCAATTCATACCTTTTATAACTTCTAATTTCAAACCATATTTATAAATTTTTAATTTCTAAAATACAATTAATAAAATCAACAAAAAAAAACCAGAACTACTTACTTGCTTCAAGAACCCATAAATCGGCAACCCACTAACGACGGTGGCTGGGAATGCAATAGAGGGAGGGAACAATTGAAAGGAGGGGGGAGGGGACTGGTTTTAGGTATTTAGGAGCAGAGCAAAAAAAAAAAGAAAAAAGAAAACCTTACTTGTACGCGACGTTGGTTGTGATGACGGTTGGGATGAGAATGGAGGGGGAGGGAACGACTGAAAGTAGAGGGATGGGACTGGTTTTAGGTATTTAGGAGCAAAAAAAAAAAAAAAAAAAAACCTTACCTGTATGTTGTCACATCCCACTTTCGGGATGGACGGTCCTAGGGTTTGAGTAACCATAAGGGCACCAAACACTTGTAGAACCCTTGAATTTTCACATACAATTAAAATTACTGCAGCATAACAGCTGGACATTAAGCATTTTCGTTCATTTACAATTCGCCCAAAATCACAACCTGCATAAAACTACACTCTCAAATAATTTTCTCCTTTATATCCTCAACTCCATAGCCAATATAAAACCTCCCAATGTTTTTCTCATACTCATTAATTTATATACAAGGTCATTATTACACATTAAATTCACATATATGCATAACTATTCTAACATTTTTAAGTACCATGGAGGAATTAAAAATCATTTAATTACTTAAGTACATAATACAACATTTGTAACAACTTATAAATATAATATTTGCAAGCAAAATATTACTTGCAAGCTCTAAGAGAGAATGAAATCTTGAGCTTTCTAAGTAATTGCTAGACTCCTGTAAAAAAAAAAATTGGGAATGAGGGTGAGTCAAATACTCAGTGAGAAATTAATATATTATCACGTACTGCTAGGCTAGGTGATCAACGATACTTTACAAGGATGATACTTGTTATACTCCTTATAACATACTCTAGATAATGATCTCATAATCAAACAAAACTTGAAAACGAAACTCATATTTTGTAAACTTGTTATAAGAATTAAAATTCAAAAAGCAATTCATAAAAACTTTAATAAGATTCATAATAAAATCAACTCATTATCTAGTAATATATAACTTATACCTTTTATACAAAAACTTACTTAAAATTCTAAAAATTTATGACTCGTATTTTAAATTATACTTTTGCTCGTAATCAAAGAATACAAATGAATAGCTCGTAATATATCATATAAAACTATGTAATTTTGTTCGTGATAAAACATGTAAAAGCTATATAATTTACTCGTGATAAAACATTTATAATTTTACTCGTGATAAAACATATAAAAACTATGAACAGAAATCAGCTCGTAATCTCATGAAAGCTCGTAATAAACATGAGACTGATCAGGTCCCAAGGCTAGGATTTTATACTCTTCCTAGCAAAAGTTCGGATGTTATACCCCATTCATGAGTACAATGTGCACAATGTCCGATGTTTTACCCCTCATATATTAGGGGATTTATGCTCAATCAAAACTCATAATAATCACATAATAAAATCAAAATAATCTCGTAATAAATACTTGTAATTCATTAAATATTCTAGTAATCTCGTAGTCTCGAAACATTAACAAATCTCGTAATACATCATCAAAACACGAAACTTATAAATCATTTTAGAAAACTTATGGTCTAATAATAAAATCTCATGTAAAATATTTAGTTTTCTTATTGAAATAACAATAAACTTATAGGAACACTTAAATAAAATATAGATGGAGAATTCAATAAAATTCGGATATACAATGGTTAAGGTTTACAATAGAACTCATGGTCAATATGAAGTTCTAGTCATATTAAATGCATATTCAAGGTGGTTAACAAAAAATATGGCTTATGATTTCAAATAGCAAATAATAATAGCATATTAACTACTCACCTCTTATGCAACCTTCCTATAAACTTCTTTCCTTTGATATTTGAATTAAGAGATGCCCTTCAAATCCTTGGTTCTCATTTCCTCGACGTCCTCCTTGTACCTCTACATATAACCAATACACAAATAACTCATCGATTCTAAAAGTAATATACTAAAACATTTAAACTTTACATTATGCCTATAGTACACCTACTAACCCAGCAGTGTTGTGCTGGTCATAACTCAAGATATAAAACTCCATTTGAGATAATTCCTTTTTTTTTTTAATAAAACTAGACTCATAAGGGTACATTTCATTAGTTTTTATCTCAACTTGGTTCTGCCTCCAAAGTTGTCCAACTTAAGGGTTAATATCAGAAATTCTGCTAGTTTAGGTACCATGTCACAGCTTAGTAATTTTCATATATCTCTCAATATATTAGGAGTTTTGCTCTGAAATTGTCACAACCCAACTTCTAAGTTACAATAGTCCTAGGGCATGGGTAGGCATAAGGCCACCGAAAACCCGTAGAACTCATACACACTATACAATCCAATACAGTATCATGCAACTAAAACCATAATCATCTTATGACATCACATCATATCCCAAGATCAGAACCTGAGCACATATACACTTATTCTTCTCATCACATGCTTATCAACCGTATCATCGTATTTATCAATTAACTCATACATATTTTTCTTTCCATATAACTCTTACCATATACCCATCAATTACAATATTCTTTTAACACCTACGGAGCTACTACAATAACTTTAACATATACATATTCACATATATCAAATGAAACTTTACTTTAATAAGAAAATCCTTAAATGAAGAATGATGTTTGAGGATCCACTTGCTCACTATGCTGCTCTCCTAGAAAAATGGAATGACTAATGAGATAAAGTAGTGAGTAAAAAATATGCTACCATACTTATGAGGCTAGGTATCACAAGGCTAGCTCACAAGGATGACTCTTGTTTACTTATCACTTGGCTCAATACTTATATTCTCAGAATGAAGGATATAAGAATCATGCTAATGAATGAACTTCAATATTCAAAGATGTATGATTTATCTTTGGAACTTGGACTCATATATTTGGATTATCCACTTTATGCATACATGATTTCTTGTAACTTTTATCTTATGGATACTTGGGTCTTGTAATCACATGGGTATATTTTATAGTACTTTGGATTAGGGATCTTATACAATTGATCTTTTAGAATAAAAGTTCGTTTAGCTTGTCTTCGATATCAAATAGTTCAAACATATATATATATATACACACACACACACGCACACACACACATAATATATATTAAAAACTATGAAGTACATTTTGAAATTATAGAGTTCTTTGGATTTGTTAGGAGCATGAATACGTTTACTTTGGAAATCACTTACACAAAATTTATATTAATAATTTTTTTATTCATTTAAGATTCGAAATGGATAGTAACATACGTCACATATAGAATTTGGAGGTTTAGTAAAACTTATACTCTTATACTTTCGAAAATACATATATAAATAGAGATCTCATGATCAAATAATTATTTTCGAATGGCTTGAAAAATTAATAATTCATATATTGTAAAAGAATATCATATTTAAAATATTAGATATTTTGAGTTTAGTATTAAAGAAACTTAACATAAGTGAAATACGTATATGTATACAAAAGGGGTTTTGTATACACTAACTCATATAACTTTGGATAACATGTATACTTATATGCTATAATGTCAAGGTCGATGACATATAGGCGATTTGATTTAGAAAACAAATGGCACATGGCTATCTTGTTTAAGGATTAATTGGCTTACTTATCACTGCATTTCTCATTTTATACTCATGGGTCTTTCAATCAATTGGTTTGATCTCAATGAAAAAAAGGGATCATAACTCATAACTCATCAATAGGGTTTAGTAGAGATCATCTCACATGTTGGGGCAGAGGCATTTTAGCATACCCAAAGCAGAGGTCACGAATGAACATGCTCCCATAACTCATAGTTGGGACAGAGGCACTTGTTGCATGTCCGAAGCATAAAGCTCCCTTATATTTGGGGCAGAGGCACATATTTTGGCATAACCTGAAGCATAGGCTCTCATGTGAGCATACTCCCATACCTGTGTACACAGTTCTCATATATATCATTTACAGTATCTCCTACACATATATTTTGGTTCACATAGAAGGAATCAATAGTACTCATGTTTCAAATGGCTCATATAGTCTCATGAAAGGAATGTCAATACTTATGGGATTCGTATAGTTCTCATAGTTATTTCAATGGCTTTCAACTTGTGGTACAATCTCATGGTCATGGTACTTTTAGAATTGGATACATTCACATACACATATACTTATACTCATCATTTTAGGAACTTATAACTTATAACATATAACATATATTCGTACTCATCACTTTTGGAAAATATATAAATAGACTTTGTAAACCTTTAAGGATTTTTATATAATTCTCATGGAGAAGTTATTAAGAGTTGGTAATGAACAATATAAATTTTTATACTTATGACTTTCAAATACTATTGGCTCATGAACACTTATTTACATGTGACATATAACAAGTGTCAAATGGACACATTATTCTCATGATGACTTATAGCCCAAGAATTTTGAAGCAACACAAAAGCTTCACATGAATGAACGATATGACTAACATAATTCATGAACAATATGAATTATCTCATAATACAATAAATTATATTCTTGGTGGCACATACAATGAAGAAGGCATTAGAAGCCTTTATGGTTCAAATACAAATATTGTAGTATATTTTCTATTCACCTCTTGCTATTCCTTTCCAATGCTCATATCACCATAGCCATACATGAAACTCATCACTTTCGTGGCTCATCTTGCCTACATATCAAATTCCAATTCACATATTAACTATATTTCATGTAACCTTAGCCTTATAACTTGTTTTTTTCAAATCTAATTATAGATTCTCAATTCTTACTCTTAATTATCAATTATCTCTTAATCATTTACAAAATACTCAAACTTGATTCTAGGGTTAACACATATTAGGGTTTCTATGGATTTAGCTCAATAAAACTCATATCTTGCAATCAATGCTATAAACATCATCTAATTAAACTCATAATTAGGTATTAAACCTTAATCAAATAAAGTTTAAATGGAAAATCAAATATTAGAAGATTTACCTCAAATATTTCCCTTTAATCTCAAATCCATAGATCTTTCAACACAAGAAGAAATCCTTTTAGATCTTGTATATCCTTTGATATCTTGAGTATAAAAGACTAATCTTAGCCTTAGAGAAACATATATAGAGTTTGATAGGGTCTGGGGGCTATTAGGGTCAGAAAAATTGAAGAAAAATTAGATTTCTCGCACTTGGGCTGTTGCTGCCTTTTTATAGCCCCGATGGACGTTGCGGTCGCGATTCTCATATCGCGGTCGCAACATGTTCATTGTGGTCGCTATCTAGTACTGTTCACATGACTGTTCCTTCTGACATCACGGTCGCTATACCTATTTCGCGGTCGCGATTCTTCTTAACATTTTGCAAATTTTAGGCATAGAGATTCGTGGCCGACTTTGCGTCCATGGTCGCGGTCGCGACTTCCTTGTCACGGGCGCGAATTATGTCTTGCAGTCCCACTTAACAATTTAACCTTCAATCCTTAAGAAATTCAATCCTTATTCATTCATACACGTGAACTAATATTCATACATATGGTCAGCAAGAAATCTATATGAATTTGGGTATTACGGTATCCTTGCATTTCCAATTCAATCTGTTACAACACTTGGAACTCACTTGACTTATATCGCGAAAAATCCACTCACAATCTCATATCACGACAACTCACATACATCATTCATCCATACTTACTACATAGAAGGCTAATATATAGTTAGGGTATTACATGATGCGGGCGCGAATTATGCGTCAAGCAGAACATTTAGAGATTTTTCAATTTCCTTCAAGCTCAAGCTTGTTTAATGCATCTAATCTGCAAAAATACACTTAGATGAAATGTTAGATCAATTCAATTTTATTGTCAAGATCAAAATAGAGATTAACCAAGTTTGAAACTCCACTTAGGTCAACATTTTGTTATAGTTATTTTATTAGAAATAAATATTTAGGAAGTTGAGTATTTTGATAAGTTATAAACGAATTTCAAAACGAATTGAACTCGAACTTAGCTAAATTTTAATTTATTAACGTGCTAAGCTCGAGTTTAAACGAGACAAGTTTGAACATAATTTTCAAGCTTGATCCAAAGCTCGATCTCGAAAAAAAAATATTGAACCTAGCCTGAACATGCTAAAGCTCGGCTCTACTCGGTTCGATTACAGCGCTAATGGAAGGGAATGCAAAAAATAGGCATCGAAAGAAGTGAAAGAGAGAATGAAACAAAAGGATGGTTTAGCTATCATATTTGGAATGCATCCAAACACTCCTCACGAGGGAGCCTTTCTTAAGACTCTCCCTCTCCTCTCTTCTCACCAAGCCATCACCTTTTGTCTTCTCTAGACCCGGCCACGATTCTAAATCAAAACTGAACGCCAGTTTCGGTTTCACATATTAGTGAATCGGACCGTATATAAACTGTTCGATTCTGGTTCTAGTTCATATGGTTCTGGTTTCAATTTTGAACCGGATCTAAACTAGTTTTTTATTTTTTATTTTTTATTTTTTATAAAAATTGCTCTTAAAACTCAAAGATTTGGCAATTTGAACCGGAATCAAACTAACGGTTTTGATTTCTGTTCAAGGTTTTATGAAATCTAAACCGGACCGTAAACATTAACGGTTTGGGACCGGACCGAAACGATAGCTACAGTTCCAATTTCAATTCGATTTTTTATCGGTTTGATTTTGATTCCAAATCAGACCATGGCCAGGACTAGTCTTCTCTATCCACCACACGTGCCAGTTTAGCCTTCTTCCAATATCTCATCTAAATAGCAATTTTCATATCATCATTTCTATTCGTAAATCATAATCTCATTTATTTAATTTTTCCTTGGGAATTGAAATGTGTTTATCTAATAATCTAACCATGCAATGATTTGATCAATATGTGTATATACTATGCTAATTGATTTCATGATGTAATCATCTCCTTCTTTAATATACCTATATATACCCTTATTAGAAATTATTAAAATTTAATTTTAAATATATAAATAATACATTTTCAAAATAATTCAACAATAATATCAAATTACATATATAATATACGAAAAGTGTTTTTAATAAATAAAATAAATTATATATTTTTATTTTTATTTTAATTACCATGCATTGAATAATTTTAAATATTAATTCAATTGGTATGTGTCTTTATATATATATATATATATATATATATGGCTAAGTAATTTATAGCTATGTACCCATTACAAAATCTCTCTTTTTATCATTACATTACAAGGGAGAAATAATGATAAAAAGAGAGATTTTGTAATGGGTACATAGCTATAAATTACTTAGCCATATATATATATATATATATGAAATTGAGAGGGGTCACGAGGTTTAAAAGTATTAATTATTTAATCATTTAATCTAAAATTAAGAGATAATTGATAATTATAAGGAAAATTAAAAAATACCTTCATATATCAGCAAAACTATCCTTGGAAGGATTTTATTGGATTTGAAAGACACATACTTTCATGTTAGAGTAGTTAACGAAGTATTACTAATGGGCAGGGGTGTGCAATGTTTGGATAAAGTCAAGCATTTGAAAATTCTTGAATCCTGAAATGTTGGAGATTTTAAAATTGAAGAATCAAAATTAAATCGAATATTAAAATTCTCAGCACTGAATTGTCTCGATATTTCAGTTTGGTTCGATTCGATTATTTGGTTCTAATAAGTTAGAAAATTTTAATTTGGGTATTTCGAGTAAATAAACTTAAATATTATTATTATTATTATTAATGGGCAAATAGGTGGACTGTTCATTATCTAAATGATAATGGGCTAAGTATTATTGGCTCATATTTAGTTCAGTTCATGATTCTATTGATTCGGTTCAGTACGGGTACACACTTATCCCTGGTACCGTACCGTACTAATACTTTTGGTTCAGTACGGTTCAGAATTTTTTTCAAGGATCAAGGATTTTCTATTTTAGTTATTTTTTCAGTTCGGATCTTCGGTTCGGTTCAAATTACTCGCGAACTGTGATCAACTCTACTAATGGGTCAATGCTTTCCAAAACCCTTTTATGTAGAGCATTTGAGGGAGTGTTTAAATATTAAGAATTCTTTACTTTTTGAATAATTACTGTTGGTCCAAGTATGACAAATCCTAGAGGGGGTGAATAGGATTTTCAAAAAATATTTTCAATTTAAAAACTTTTGCTTTGAAAAACTTGAATATTAAAATAATATTAGCGGAAGCAATTAATCAAAGCAAATAAGCAATTTTAAATTTATTTAAATATCTAAATCATTCAAACAAACAAGCAAATAATCAACAAATATAAGAGTGTAGGGAAGAGAGATTCAAACACAAGATTTATAGTGGTTCGACCAACTCCTTGCCTACATCCACTCTTCAAGTTTCACTTGAGATTTTCACTGTCAACGATCCTTTTACGAGTGCGAGTTCAAACCCAAGTGTTTTCAAGCTCACACTCAAACTTCTTACAAGTGTTTCAATGGCTAACATTTAAACCCAAGTGTTTCAAGGTACACACTTAAACATTTCCAAGTGTTTTATGGCTCACACACAACCTTTACAATAGAGAATGATTTGAGATTTAGAGTCACTCAAGACTTTAACAAATAGCTAGTATAAAAGATAGAAGATTGTAATCTAGTTTAAAATAAATTTGAACACACATAAGATAATGAGAATTTGACATAAATTGGATGGGCATGTTGATTATAGAAATTAAGATTTTGTATTGAGAATTATAAGAAATTGAATCAAGTAAATAGTTGGAACTTATGCCTTCTAGTTGAGAGACTTAGAATTCGAATATGAGCAAAGTCAAAACATGAAAGTTATAGATTTATAATTCAAGTATATTCTTGTAAAGGGGTTTTATGAGATTTGATGTTTGTGAAGAGATATCTCACTCGAACTAGGACTGATATAGAATAATAACCTAGTAGGCAGTCCAAAATTGACCAAACGATTTGATGACCTTAGAGGTAAAACTAGACCGAGCATAAAATATAATAAATGATCATTGGTATGTTTAATAATTTTTTATAAAAGTAAATTGTAATTGGACATTCACATTTTGATATGTAATCAAATGAATGGAATATGGTCAGTCTGTCTCTACATAGGAACATAACAAATTTTGAAATGTCATTGTGAATTATGTAAAGCATACTTTGAGCTCAATTTTGGATATGTTATAGTTTCATATGTATAGTTTAATATTCAAAAATAAATTCATTTGGATTAGTAAAACATGAAATATGGCAGAAACAGTGATGTATGGTCAAACTTGTTTAATAGATGATATATGAAAGTATAATGTTTTAGTGTGTGTGTGTGTGTGTGTGTGTGTGTGTGTGTGTGTATATATATATATATATGATAAATGGTAATTGATGAGTATGTGACAAAATTGAATATGTGAATTTGCAAACCCCAACCCTATATTAGGGTTCCATTAGGCTTAAAGGGGGAAAAGGTGCTAATGAATATGTTTCAAGTGAAATTGATTAATTGTAAATATATGAGCTAAGTTTATAAGTAGTAGGGTTTAGCATTCGGGTACTAGAGTAGCATTAGGTTAATGTGTAATGTGTGACTTCTTTGTACGAATGATTGAATGTAGTATTTAAAGATAATCAAGCAAGGAAGGGAACCTTGGAAAGACAAGCTTTCATTTTGCATGTGCTAAGTTACTAAGGAGTTCAAAGTGAGTAAATAATATTCTGATATAATATGTGCATTGAAATTGCCATGTCATGTCTTCACATATGAAATCCAAATCTATTGAAACTATTATCGAACCTTATGAATTCTTTAGAAAACCCTAGCCCTACTTGTTCATGAGCCTTTGTTAATTAATAAATGATAACTTGATACATCTTATTAACATGCTAAGCTAGGGTTGTTCTTTGAATGCCATTCGGCCAACTTAATCTTCCATATGCTTTCAATTTAAATAGTTGATCCTCTATGATTCATGGAATCCCCACATGTATATGTTATCGAATTTTTATCGAAATGCATATTGCTATCCATCATCCATATGTATATATGTGATTCACATGTTCAAATGATATGAGTTAATCTTGATATATGAGATTCCAATCGCAAAGCAAAAATCCTCGACTGATGTGGGATAACACATCAGACCTTGTGCACATGGTAAAACCTGCGGATAAGGTGAGCGTATCCGAACCTCAGCTAGAAGGGGTTTGACGATCCTAGCCGTAAGACCTTATCAGTCTTTATGACTTATATGTGATATGAGGGAGCATGCACAATCTAGTCTCTGCTCCAAATTTCTTACAAGAGAGTATGCAAGGCTCAGCCACTACTCTGTTTTATATGAGAAAGCACTCCACTTCAAATATATTGATTTCTGCTAAAGTAATATAATTTCATTTTTATTGAATATTCAACGAGCTATCTGACAATATTGTTATCTATCATTCATTTCATTATCTACTTGCATAGTATATTAGGATATTATTTGCTCACTGAGTATATCTCACATTATTGTTAATAACATTTTTTAGGAGATTAGAAGACTTAGACAAGGTAATTCTCAAGTATCCTTCTTCACTTGGGATTTGCTGAGCCAACAGAGTAATATCATTATTTTGTAATCACTTTACTTATGTAATTGAAATTCCTTGTCTAGAGCTTCATGGTTAATTTGCTCACTAATATGAGGTTGCTCACTAATAATTTCGATGGCGAATGGAGTTGCTAATAGCTGTAATTGAAATAGCTTGCTCACTAATAATTCCGGTGACCACCACACACAGAGGAGAATAGTAAATTTCAGTCGATCAACACTGCAAATCCAACTCCATTCTAGAAAGGAATCTATTATAGTTAAATTTCAAAGCAAAATTTTAAGAAGGGAATAGTGTACTAATGTTTAGGGGTGAAAAGGAAGAACCTTTGGTGCTTAGCTCGTCAAAAATTGTGGGTTTGTTGGCCGAAAATGGTGGTTTGGGTTTGTCTCAGTCACTCTCTCTTTGCCTTTCTAATTTTCTTTTTCTCGATCCTTCTATACCCTTCTTTGTTGCTGCTTACTTGTTCATTTGCTCTTCATTCACTTGTTTATATGGGTTTTAAATGGTTGTGTTTTGTCCTCCACTACTCTAACTTATTATTATTATTATATTTTATAACCTTCTAAACTTTTCCTTCCAAATATCTATCAATACTACAATATAAAATTCTTCTCAAAAAAAATCTAGAATACTCTACTAAATTATCTAAATTTCTCTCTCTCTCTCTCTCTCTCTCTCTCTCTCTCTCTCTCTCTCTCTCTCTCTCTCTCTCTCTCTATATATATATATATATATATATATATATATATATATATATATTACTACTTTACTTTAAATAATTAATTAAAAAGAAATCTATAATAAATTATATATATTTTAATTTGCAATTTTCATAAATTATTTCCTTTACCTTAAATACATATATCATTTTAATTATAAAATATAAAATAAAAAAAAATAAATATACTTTATTGTTAAAATATGAATTTTAAAATTAATAAAATTTTAGGTTATTACAGGATCATCATCAAGGTCAGCTTTGCTCATCCTTAGGCTCACTGAATCCTCAGATCTATCCTCTAAACCCATTTGGAGATATTTTAAAAAAACTGGAAGAATCATCTATCTCTTATAACTTAGGTTTCATTTGTCAAATGGCTATTTTCTTTATGAAAGAAATTTTGATGAAAAAGTTTTGAATTTTGAATCGGTTTCTACTAAGTTTCAAAGAAAATTTTATTGAACAGTAACTTTTTTATTGAAAAGGAAAATATCATTAATGGTAAGGAGAAAACTGTCAATAGTAGATGACTTTTTCACCTAATCATACTTATCCGTTACAATATAATATCTTATTATATCATACGTTCGAACCCACTAGCTCATCTCGTGATTATCTAATAGTACCGAAGCCTTATTATCGAATCCACAACTCATCTCCGTCTTATCCAGCCTAGACTTACCTGATTCCTTTTGTAAATCTATGAAAATCCTCTGCCTCGTCATCAAGTTCCTAGACTCATCTCACATTTACTTTGCTTGTCTCGCTGAACTAAACACATCTGTTCGTTTACTAGCATCAAGTCCTTCACTCATCTTACTCTATATTGGATTTGTCTATTACATCAATACCCCTTATCAATTAACTCGTACATATTACTCTTCATGTCATGTCTCTCATCATTTCTATCACCCTTGATACAACTTTGTCTATGATCTATCCTCATCACCATAGTTCATTCTTACTAAAATTCAACTTTTGTTATCAATTTTATTCTAACTATCAAGACTCTAATCACGTTTTAGTTCTCATATTCGTCTTAATATCTGCATCTATTAAAATAATTAACATTTGAGGTATTATAGATTTTATATAATTTTAAATATATATTTTATATTATGTATAATAATTTACTAATTCAATCTCGAATTCAAGTTTATTGGAGTTTATTCGAGCTTTATTTTAATATTAACAAAGCTAATTTATTTTTTTTTAGTAGTAATTGAGGCTAATTAAATTGAATTCGAGTATTTTAAATATACATTCGAGCTGAACTCGAGTTTCAAAATGAAAACTCAATTGAACTTAACTCAAATTTCAAACCTTGAGTTAATCGAGTCAAATTCCAAGTCAACACTGCACCCTAAGTTATTGTATGACTGCTTTGAAAATAACTTTGTCCCCCTTAGTTGTCAAGATTACTTGGCCCCCTTAGTTGAAAATCTTGACTTGATTCCTATTTATAGTATAACTAATTATAGTGGAAAGCCTAATATTAATTAGTATTTCAATATTTATATTTTTCTTAAATTAGTAATATCTTTACAAATTAAAAAAACACAATAAATTCAGATAAATTCAGTGCAATGTACATACTAATAGAACTAGTTTTCAAAAGCAAAAGCCAAGCAGAACACTTAATAAAATCAAGCGGAGGAGAAAACGATCACTGGCATATCAAATGACATGCTCTCTCCAAATTTCTGTCATAAGAATAAAGAACAGAAAATCCTTATGGCAAAGAAATTATGATTAACACAAGATCCCCATGCATGTCAAAGAAAGACAAGTAATGAAATTACTAAAGAAATTAGCAAAACTTATACTTGGAAGAAACCAGGAGTCTCCCCCTTACACAGGTTATCTTTACAACTATTCCACAAATATTTTGGATTAAACATATCTAGCCTTATAACCTTATTACCAAGTGTTACAAAGAATATTAAAACCATAAAACCTTAATTTAGATAACCAAATAACTCATTTCATCGCCAGTATCCCATAGCTACCACTGGGATCCTTACTTTGTGGCCCCGGCTGCCTTTCATGAAAATTTCTCCAAAACTATACGTTCCGGTTACTGATCGAACAGTAAGAGTAACCGAGAACTTCCGTGATGCACCAGATTTCAGAGTCATTGCCGAAGGGTTAGCTTCAATGGCAATGGCTGGTTCCATTCTGGCAGTGATCACATAGGTTTCTTCCTTGGCAACATTTGTGACCATGCGAGTAACTGTTTGAGATTTCACTAGATGGGATATTGTGATTGATGGGGTGTTGAAATTCGAAGGGTGGCTCATTGTGTAGTTGCAAGGCGTGTTTGTATAGTTTTTAATTTCATGGGCGTCAATGCCTGGTGTTGTACACAAGAACCCCAAGTAATCCTCATAACCTACCAAAAAAGCATAAGGAATGTCATTTTAGTATTTGTTTTCAGTTGTGCACTAAATCAAATGGCTAAGTCCATATTACTGCAAATAGAAAGAATGAATGAAGTGCTTGCTAAATGTGTATTTTTAAAATTATAGAAACAACCCTGAGGCATACCACTCACTAATTTTGTAATAACTAAATTTAAACTTTGAAACATGCTTTTATTTTTCTTTCTTTAACTAAATTGAAAACTAACAGACTTGACTTACCATTGGGCTAATAGCCTAGTGATTAAGTACTCGTCCGATCATTAATTCAAACAGTTCAAACCCTAACAAGCCTTCCTTTTAAAAAATTTCCAGTGTACCAAGGAGAAAATGAAATATAATATTGATAACTTGATAGCCCACCTAACATGCAAATACTCAAGGTCCCCACCCTAGAATCTAACAAGCGTAGGCTTTTTTTTTTAAAAAGAAAAGGATATTTATAAAAAAATAAAAAATAAAAAAAAAAGGTTGATATTACAAAAATCTTAAAGGAAAGTATTTAAATTATTTAAAGAATTTTAATGGTTGAAAAATCAGTCACAATGCTTAGGAAAAATAGGCTCAATATGTGGGGTTAAATCATTAATGATTTGCACACCAAGGCATAGTCTAATGGTAAGTGCATATGCGATCTGAGCAATAGACACAAGTTCGAATTCCCCTTCCCCCAATGCTCAAAAAAAATATGTGATTTGGTGTGAATAGAAAGTTAGAAACGCATTAGGCAGCAGTAACTAATGGTTTTGTACTCATAGGCCCAAAAAAAATAGAAAGTTGGGGCAAAAACTTGAATTAAGATTTCTGATGGTTTCAATGATAAAAGGATGCCATAGAATACCTAAGTCCATTAATTGGCAATACTCCATGTTATAAAGCTAATTGAGCATTAACTTTCATGTCATCGACCAATAAAAAAAAAATAATATATGCATACATCAAGGGTGAGTAGCAAAAGTACCTGCATCAAAGATGAGTCCAGGATCCAGAGCAGCCCTTGGATTAACATGACCACTCCCATAATCAAAAGGAGTAGCTGTAACCAGCTTCATGGCTTCTGTTTCAGAGTACTGTTGTGCTTGAAGAGGTCTTCCTGCTCTGTCCAGCTTTGTTGATGTTGTCATTAAAGCTGATTTGATCGCTGCAGGACTCCAATGGGGGTGCTTCTGCTTCACAAGAGCAGCTATCCCCGCTATATGCGGCGCAGCCATGCTAGTTCCAGATATCATGGCAAATCCTTCTCCTGCTCCAAAAAATTAAATGCATATTATACAGATATAATTTCTTGAAGTATTTAAGAAATTTCATTTTTCTCTCTTTTATCTTTTCCAGTATGTTGCTATTTTAAGATTTTTTACATACAATGCCCAAGATGTGGAGGAAATTTTGTTTTCAATTGCATTTATTGTTGGCTACTTGGATAAAATCAAATAGAAATAGCAATTAGGTTGCATCATTGCATGTTCAAGTCTGGTTTACCCAACAGGTCGACTTTTGGGAATTCATTTCAACTCATTTAGGTTACTCAAATTATTTTTGCAATTATTTTGGGGTGGCTTTTTTACACCCTGCACTTCTCAATTTTTGAAATCATATTTCGCAATTTTTCAAATGTAAAAATAAGTTATTTAAGAGTACATTTGGATATATGTGTATTTGAAATGATTGAGTATTTGGATTTGTATTTCAAGTGTAAAATCATTAAAAATCAACATAATCCCAATCCAAATACCCAATCATTTCAAATATACACCTATCCCAATGGATCCTAAAGTCACTCATACTACTCAAGTCATGATCCAATTAACCTTAAAATTTTCAGACAATTTCGAGTTTAATGCAAGTTCAGGTCAAGTTTTGACACTATTTCTTCTTTGAGTGGGTTTAGGTTGGGTAAAAAATTGTCGCCTCAAGCAGCAATAGCTCATGATCCTCCATATAAAGTGACCAAAGTAGCTAAGTTTCAATATCATATCTCACTATCCAATGATATTGAAGTCAGAAGAATTCAAACTTCCTTGCCCTTCCAAAGTGCATATAGTTCCTTCAAATGTTTCACTTTTAGAATGACCAAGTTTTGTGGTAAGCTAGAGGCTAAAGCACTAATATATTAAGTATTGATTGAAGTGGAAAATTTATTACCAACATAATTTGGCTCGTCTGTTCCATTTGGAGACCAAGCAGCCCAAATAAGAGAACCAGGAGCCAAGATATCTGGTTTAAGAAGATCAGCATCTTGGAAGCTGAAATCTTTTATGTTGGGCCCTCGAGCAGAGAATAATGCCACCTGTGGTGCTGATTTGTGGAGTATAGGCATCAATCCGTCACCAATGCTTCCAGTAGCATTGAAGCTCTTCACCCGTCCAGTCCAATCTCTTGGAGTAGAAATGTTGTAATAATCTATAAGATCCTGGTAGAACAAGGACCAAAACATATAATTATAAGAATCAATCATAAGTAACATGAAGGAAAAGGAGAGAAGTATATTTAGGGAGGAGGGAATAAAAAAAAATTAACAAACTGAAATGATCAGCAACCAGAAGTAAATTTCAAAAGCATCTAAGGAGTGACAAGTGAATTTCTAACACATAGCAGGCAGAGGAATAGTACTAACTACAAAGTGTATTTATCTATTAATCCAATCCACATTCAGGATGTGACTAATCATTAGCTATATGAAAGAAATAATATGATAAACCAAAGATAATCTGCAATTCGAAAAAATCAGAAAAAAATTGTATGACACATAAAAGTATTGACTAAGCAATCCCAAAGATTCCAAGACCATTATACAAGTAACATGCTAAACAGCTCTCAGCTCAGGGAGATGATGATAGATGAGGATCCAAGAAGATTACCATTGATTTAGTGACATCTGTGATGAGAATTCCAGGAATACCTACAGGGACAGGATCAAACTTTGTTCCTGGAGAAACATTTTCCACAGCAAGAACAAATCCGATTGCACCAAGACTCTTGGCTGTTTCTGAAACCTTTTTGATAGATGCAGTACCAACAACAAAATTGAAGGAATAACCACAAAGAAGTATATTCCCTTTAACCAAGTTTTTGTTCAACACTTCCGGTCTTTGGCAGTCTGAAGGACTGTACTTCATCACTGAAGAATCTAGCAAAACATCATTTGCAGCAACCAAGGTGTATGTTTGATTTGGACGTGTAGAGGCTGCAATAATCAGTTCAAAAGGGTTTCAGCTATAGAAAGCCAGAGATAAATCCAAGACACCGGAAGAACACTAATAGAGAGGTATGCAATTATTAACTGCAAAAGGCTAAGAAATAGTTTAGCTCAAAGAGATGATATGAAATATTTTTCAACACAATTCAATGGCACAGCACCACAAAAGTGCCACATCCCTCATTGTGGCTGTTTGAAGTTAAATGTGACGCAATGCAGATACAGTGTCCTGCATATTAAGCAACATCTTTTCCCAGAGGCTATCATTTTAGAAGAAAGAAATAGCAAATTGATACTTACGTGACAAACCAATTCCAGCTAAAATTTTTCCATTTCCCAGGGTCAGATGGTTCTTGTATCTCCGATCATCGATTGCAGCTGCAACAGATGTTATCCAGGGACTATAAGAAACCAAGGTTTTAGGGAAGGGACCTCCATTACCAGCTGCCTGTGCAACAAATACACCTGCTTTCACAGCTGCAAGAAGGGTAGCATCAAAGGGGTTTAAAAACGTTGTTTTGGTGGTTGCTGGAGGACTATTAGGACCCACCGAGAGGCTGAGTATATCAACTCCATCATGAACTGCCTGTTCAGAAAGGAAATAGAAAAATTAAAATTAAAAAGCAAGGTCTCTCAGCTTGAAGTAATCCCATGTACATTCAACCATGAAAAATGATGAGGAATTGACTGGCAAAGTATTATGTAATCTCAAAATTGATTGATAGTGGCAACACAGAACCTCAGAACCAATGAACTGAGAATCTCAGTCTTTGTTTCTCCTTTCACCATAACATGACTAAACCAAGGCACAAGTTTCACATAGTTATATATTCAGCTCAAAAGATGAGGTGAGCTGTGAAAATGTATCCACGAGAGCCATGAAGCCTTGATAATAGAAGCAGCTTTCAGATACTTGTAAAACAATCTAAACAACAAATTGTCGTTCATGCCAAAATGACAGGAGAAAAATTATGACTATTTACAGGAGGCCCACTAAAAGCATAGAATTTTGAAGGTGTTACTCGGGTTATATTATAATTAAGACAGCAACAATGACAACAAAATTCCAGCACAAAACTCTTGAGTTATAACAAAAAACAAGAACCACAACAGATTAACACTTCTAACATTCTGCAATTTTGTCTCGTTTTATGGAATAATAGCACACCTGATCAATAGCAGCTACTACATCTGCAACAAAGCCTCCAAAAAGCCTGTAGAGTGCCTTGTACACAGCAATCCTGAACATAATAATCTCACTCATTATGTCAAAATAATGACTATATAAAAAATTCAAATTAGGCATTATCAGTGGAAGTTATCATCCTCACCTAGCACGAGGAGCCATCCCACTCGCTTTCCCAAATTCATGACCATGCACTCTCACAGGAATACCATTATTTCCAGCTGCAATAGCAGCTGTATGGCTGGTCTCAATTACATAAAAACAAGAGAAATGGTATCAGATTTAATATACATCTGCACCTGAAGTCTGTTAAAAGCATCTAAATTTCAGTCTTAGTATCACATTAGTATTTTCTGCAGCTAAAGAGACAGAAATGTCACCACATTATCTCAATGGATAATATAGAATATACGAATATACATTTTATTTGCACGTGCAATCATTTATTCACATAAACTTTTATATTTAACTTTGCTTCATCGGTAGCTAACTGGTAAGTTCTCCAATAGAAATTTCAATTTCTATTCTGACTATTCATGATAGACGAGTATCAACGTCCAAATCTTCTGAAACTTTAACATTTCCCTTCATGTCACACAACGCTAGAGTAGATTAAATTTCAAGTCAAAATAAATAAAATAAAATAATTAAATGATAGCATGGATTTTGCAGAAATTGTTAATGCAGAATGCATGGTATCTAACCTTCCATGTCCATCACCATCCATGGGAGAAGCAAAATCGATAGAAGGGTTGAATGCCCCAGCAGCTATAGCAGCTTCAGCAAAATGTTGGGCTCCAATAATCTTTCCATTGCAAAAGTTTTTCTTAGTATCAGGATCAACTTCACATTTTCCTCTGTACTTTGGAAGAGGTTCATATGGATCAGTATTGTATGTTGCAAAGCTTGGATGGCGTGGATAAATTCCAGAGTCAACAAATCCTATCACAATGTCCTCTCCAGCCCTGTCAAAGCCACCTCCTGTTGGCCAAACGCCAGTTGGAAGCCCCAAAAATTGTGGGGTGTGTGTTGTGAGTCTCCTCACCTTCCAATCTCTCTCCACAGATTTCACACCAAGGGCATGCCTTAAGGTTTCTGCCTACTAATATGTTGGAACAATGTAAGAGAATAAGAAAGCAAAAGGAGAACTAAATATCAATTAATGAAGAGGATCTCTGAAGACAGAGAACACAAAGAAGAAAATTTAAGAATTCACCTGTCCAGGGGAAATATGAACTGCAAAACCATTTATAAGATGTCTATAGCTGTATAGTTTTTTGTAGGTTCCATGGTCAAACAGTGAATCAAGAAGCATATCATGTTTCTTCTCAAGATGCTGGGCATAAGATGTGACCAATTCACTGAAAAGAGGGACAAAGAACAGGTATGGAAAGAGTGAGAAGAAATAGATTTAACCCTACAATTCATTCACACTCATACAGAGCAGAATGAAGGGAGATATCATGCACATTAAGATAATATAGATTAGTATATTAGGACAGCAAATAAGCTATATTTGGTGAAACAAGAAGTCAAAGGTGTAACAGCACACAAATGTAACTGAACATGCATGCATACATCTATTCAGATAATGCTCATGGCTATATAGAACTAATTGGATAGCAACTCAAATGATTCACCCTGAAATCCCCAACAAAGGAACAATGCACTAAAGGCAGAAATTACTGAAGATATTGACATTATAAGTCACCTTTTTCCTACAACTTTCCTACATGGTGCTTTCTATTATCAGCTTACTCACGGTAAGAGGTGTCAAGGATCAATGGAAGTTCAATTGACTCCAGAGCTTCCTAAACATGCAATTTGATTTTATAAAGACTTAAACTCACCATCGATACCAAAGCAAGAAACATACAGTAGACCAATAATAACATATTATCAGCAAGTCAGTCCAATCAATTGCCCAGTATTGAGAATTAGTTTAGACAACCACAGATGCACAGAAGCATGCATATGCACAAATTTGGCACTTCTAAACAGCCAAGTGAATTCAACACTTGACATAGCCTAAAAAGCACATGTATCAATGGATAAACAGAAAAGCATATGTAGTCCAACAAGGAGATCTCTCTCAAAATCAAGATCCCACCTGAAAAATTAAAAACATAGTCAAACCCAAATTTCAAATTTTCATCCATAGACAAATGGCGAATTCATCTCAAGCTAGATAGCATTAGCAGCCACCAACTAAAATGGTACTCCAATAACATAGTATATGCAAAGGTATATATACATAATACATCACAAGTAACACAAAAGGCAATACCTGCTGGTGTCAATCTCCTCATCAGTATCGACAGCAGTAGCTGCAAAGCCAGGGATACCTCCTCTATAACTAATGACAGGCTCCTCCTCCATGGTAACTATATAAATCTCTGACTTCCCACTGGGTAAGAAGAAGAGGAGCAGCAAGACAAGAATTGAGCATAAAACTTGAACCATCCTCATTATTAGTTATCCACAAGATCTGCTCCATCACAATTACAACCAGTCAATATTTTGTAATGACAATAATCCATTCTTTTTAATTAATATATATATCACTGTCATAAGAGATCAAGTTTTTGAAATACCACATACAAGCAGCTAGCTAGCTCCAAATGTTCAATCACTAAACTCAACTAAAGATTTAGCTTCTTGAATAAACATCAAAAAGAAAATTATCTAAAGTAAAGGAATCTACATTTGTGAACAATCCAAGAAACCAAGAAAAGAAAATAAAATCAAGATTTGGGGTACTAAAAAGAAAGGGAAAAAAAAAAGAACTTACAGAGAGATGGAAGAAAGGAATCAAGAATCAAGAATGAAGAGTCAAAACATCAAGAAAGAAGCAACTAAAAACCAAAACAAAGCAAAAGCTGAAATGGGTTTTGATCAGAAAATGATATGATATAGCATTTGGATTGAAAGAGCATTAATAAGAGACTCTCTCTCTATATAGTTGTGAATGTGTTTGTGGGTATGGAGATCAGAAGAGAAAGAAAATACATTTGATAGAGATTACAGAGAAAGGAAAGTGATGCTTTTACTGTTTTAGTGAAGGAGTGAGAGTGAGGTACTTAGGGTTCTTTTTTTTTTCTTTTTTTTTCTGAAAATATTTATTTATTTTATTAATTAAATATGTGAAATCCATTGACAGATACAGACAGGGAACCGAAGATGATGGAGTAGTCGTAGACAATATATTTATTTATTTATTTATAATAATAATAATAATAATAATTTTTTATATTTAAATATAAGAAATTAAATAAAAATTTTATATAGAAAAAAGACAATTATTAGTTTCACCAAATGTAAAAACTTTATATGTATTCCTCCACAGAAATCTTGACTTTCTCTGTATTTCGTAGGTATTCTAACTTATATTATTCCATTAAAATTTTAGTTTATTTTTTTTTAATTTTAATATTACATTTGCATGTT
This sequence comes from Vernicia montana, assembly GCA_949750685.1. NCBI lineage: Eukaryota > Viridiplantae > Streptophyta > Magnoliopsida > Malpighiales > Euphorbiaceae > Vernicia > Vernicia montana. The sequence continues at coordinate 65,855 of CATKHJ010256564.1, forward strand.
TTATTCTACGAACATTGTCAAATATCAATAATTTATTTTTGATGGTATGCAAAAAAAAAAAAAAAAAAAATGTTCCAAGTATTAATAAATTCGATTTCTTGATGAGATAAGTTGAATTTTTGAAAAACTTAAATTAAGAGTTATTTGTATTATATTATTTATTACTCAAATTTCACAATATTAATGAAAAAAAATTATCTTCATCTCAAAAAGATTGTCACTCTTTTTTTAGATGTTCTAAAAAAATTATCACATTTCTATTAGTAACATTATTTTTACTCTATTTTCTTTTTTAGATGTCCCAAAAAACTTAAAGAGTTAACCTCATTAATAAGAGAATTTGTTTCTCTTTTTATCGATGAGAGTTTGATTTTCGAAGCCAACATTTAAAAGGTAATTTCTAAATATATAGATCAAGAGTGAGGGTGCATCTTTAAACTTGTCCAAAGAGAAGACTTAAAATATATTTAGTTTAGTTATTTGCAGCAGTTAGTAGCTATTGCTAATAGCTAATATTTAATAGTTGGTAATTGTTAACTGATAAATATTAGTTTTTTGATAAAAAAAAAAATAATAGTTTTTGCTGTTGAGATGTAAAATGATTGTATGAATATAATTACTTTTACATATATAAATGTATATAGTTTTTAATTTTAATGTGTTATGAAAATAAAAGGTATTAATTAAGAAAATTATACTTAATTTTTTTTTATATATTTGTAATATTTTTTAGTAAAATATAAATATAGTAATTATTTTAAATATTATAATGATATTGTAATAATTATTTATTATTTTTAAAAAAGTTATAAATTAATATATCTCATGAAAATTAATTTCATTAATAATTATTTTTATAGGGGTAATATGATAAGGATAACATAGTAAAAAATATAACATCAATTATTAACAAATAAGGAAAAACTTCAAAATAAAATTTGTAATCAACAATTTTGAGATACCTAGCAGCTATTCTCTCTGTTCTTAAAAGTTAGTCTTACTTTTTCTTTTCATTTGTTCATAATTATAGTTAAGTTTCTTATTTAAAAATATAATTAATTTATTAATTTCCTAACATACATTTATTTAATATTCATTGTTATCAACAAATATATATTACTAAGAACACCATTATTTAATATTGTTGAACGAAAAATGAAAGGCCAACTATAATTAGTTTTTGGCAAATACTTAAGATTCGGCGATTAAACATAAAATATTTGGAGTAAAGTTTTTTATGGTTATCCAGTTAAGCAATTTTATAGTTAGTCAACTTAGAAATTTTAATTGAATTAATTAAGGATTAAAGATTGATTATTTTCAAAAAAGATTAATTGCACTCATATGCGTATTATATAGGGATATATTAGGTAAAATATAAATAAAATTTAATACTTTAACTAAATTAATTAATTTTTCTTAACACATGTGAAAAAGCAAATAAGACTATTTTTTTAGGAATAGAAATACTATTTTTAATTTACCAAATATATTGAGTTAGTTATTGAGAGTCAAAAAATTATACGTTACCTCTCAACAACTAAACCAAATACTATTATCACATATTTTAGCATTTATATATACTATTTTAGCATTAATTAAATAAAAATTATACTATTTTTATTTAATTAATGTATAAATCAGTTCAAAAATATTGACGAAAAGAAAAACATTTTTAGATAAATTATGACATAAATATAAAATAAAGAAAAAAATTCAATTATCACATATTTTAGCATTTATATATATATATATATATATTTTGAACTGATTTATATATGTACGTAGTGTTTATTTTTATGGTTAGAGGGTAAAGAGAGGGATTATTTTCGCGCGTACAGTATGTTGTTGGGGACAGTTGTGATTGAAATGACGAAAATAACCTTGAGGTTTTGTAGATGAACGCGCCGCCTGAGGAGCGGATCTATCATATAATTTAGTCACCAATCTCCATGCAAACTCGTGCCAAGATTAAAGTCTATCCATTTAATTGTTGCCACCTACAAACATCAAAAACATCTTTGCTATTTTTTTTTTCCTCCAAATTTATTACCTTAACATAATTATATCTTTTATCTTTTCAAAAAAAACATAATACTATCTTTTATTATTATTATTATTATTATTATTATAATGACATAAATATTAATATAAATATTTTTTATTTTTTATTATATATAATAATTATATAATAATAAATAATTTTATAATTTGATGATATTAAATATAATTATTATATAATTATATAAATATTATTTACTTTTATTAATGTAAATTTTTTTATTTTTTATTTTTAAATAATAAAATTAAAATTATATTTATTATATATGCAAATACATTTTAGTTATTTTTCATAAATTTAACAGGAAAAAAATATAAAAACTTAACAGAATGGCTAAATAATTTGATGGAACCAAATTTTAAGGATTAATTAGCTAGTTTTTCAAAAATATGGACGAGTTAATTAATTAAATTAAATCTTAGAAACTAAATAGTAATTAACCTTTATATCTTTTATTATTATTATTATACACCCCAATAGTAAAAATTTTATAAAAAAAATACTCACAATCATCAAATTGATAAAAAAAATTAAAAAGAGATACAATAAAAAAAATATTATTTCGACTTGTTAAACCTCTAATAAAAAATTATAAAATATAAAAAGCTACCAATGTCGTGTAACACATAAAATTATGATACATAAAATTAAAAAAAAAACATTTTACACATTTCTAAAAAAAATTGAGAAATCAGAACAATAAATAAAAAGTCAAATGTTACCACATTAATTATTGAATGACTAAATAATCACCTAATAATTTAATATTAATATACTCTATCCATTTCACAATAACTGTCGTTTTATAAAGATGTACACATATTAAAAAAAATTATTAAATAATTTTAATTTTAATTAATATAGATAAATGTACTCTTATTTTCTCTCATCAAATAAGATAAAACATATGAAATATTGGAATTGGAATGAGAGTAAAATTGAAAAAAAGTTAATAAATGCTGCATTGAACTCTTAAAATGACAAATAATTTGAAATAAATTTTTTTTTTCTAAAACGACAATTATTGTAAAATGGAGGAAGTAAATATTAAAAAAGTTTTCAATCGTATTTCATAATATTTAATTGTATATTTCGGGCAAAACAAATATTTAATTGTTTATTAATTTATTTATTTGTGAAAATTTTTATTTTAATATATATCAATTTGAAATTATAATTATTTTTAATATTACAAAATAAATTATTTTCATTAGAATCCTAACATTCCCAATTATAAATCATATAATGCAATGATTTTCTATTTATCATTACAGTAGAGAATTTCATCAATTTAGAAAGAGTGAGTAAAAGAGAAAGTTATTTTTTATTTTATAATTTATAATATTATTTTAATTTATTTAGTCTCTTATAAATAAAAAAAATAGTGTAAAAATAAAAGAAATTAATAATTCAAACTCATACATTTTTTAGTAATTTAATAATATTTCTTAATATGAATGGTAAAAAATTATATTTTTTCCTTAAACAAATATTATATGGTTTGAGATTTATTTATTTATTTATTTTTATTTTTTTGCCAGTGAGATTTATTTGATTGCTAAGTATATCATATATCATTAGGTTCCCTTGATTGGCGCATACAATTGGAAGCTTTTAGGATTGAATAATCATTTCAGAACTTTAATCAGCATTAGTTTGTTAATTTTGTTTTAGTACAATTTGATGGGTCAAAGCATATAAATCATTATATTCAATTATTAATATATTCTTTTCAAAATAATGCTGATATTATTTAAAAATTAGTATTTAAATCTCATTAATAATTTTTTTTCTCAAATTTCAAGTATAAAATAATATTATTTTTAGTAAATTTGAGTATGATTGAAGTTTGAATTTAAAATATCAAAAAATTATAAAATGATTTCAATATTATTAATATAAAATTTATGGATTAGATTAATATTTTATTTTTAAAAATATGGATGTAGTATTTATTTTTACTTAAAAAAGGTAAAAGTAACTTTTTTTCACATAAAAAACAAAACAGGCAATATCTATTTTGAGTAGTAAATTGTAGGTACATGAGTAAATGATGATAGTATAAAAAGGGAAAAACAGTTAAGATGGCAGCAATGGGCATACTATATCGGTTAAATTTCAGATTTGTATTGGAAAAAAGTAAGAAACATATTGTATAAATATTTTTTAAATAAAAAATATATAAATATTATATAATCTAAGAGGGCGTACATCTATTAGTGAAAAGTTATTTTAATTTAACTAGAGGTCTCGAATTCGAATATTGGGTATGTAGCTGCTTTAAAACTCTTGAGAGAGAATTTTACCACCCTTATGATTCCACTCGACTCGAATTCAGATTAATCGGAGCTCATATAAAAATTCCAGATACCGAATCCTCTAAGAAAAAAAATATAAATATTAAATAAGTACTATATTTTTAAAGAAAATATAATATACTATTTACTTAAATTATATGAATAAGATGTTAAATATATTTTACATAAAAAGTGAAAGTAAAAAATATTTAAAAATATTATTTAAAAGTTAATTTCTAATATATATTTTTTTTTGCCAAAGAGTTAATTTCTAATATACTACATACCCACTGGTAATATATCATTTAATGTTATACATCTTGTCTATCCTATTCATAAAGTTTATATAACTCCTACTCATAAATAAAATAGATATATAATTAGATTGATTATCCTCAAAAAAAAAAAAAAAAAAAAAAAAGATATATAATTGGATCGATAATTTAATGGTCAAATTCTTATGTTATATTGTTTTAAAGGTAGAGATTAAAATCCTAATAATCTCTTTTTTCTTTTTCTTTTTTTGAGCAATTTCTTCTATCTTTTTTTTTATTAATTAAATATAAAATAAATAGATTAGGTATTAAAATTATATAAAATAAATATTCATTAAAGCATGATAAAACAACCATCCTAAAAAGGGAGAAAGAATAATTTTTTTTAAATAATGAATTTTAGTTAAATAATACTAGAATAATTTAGATTGAATTTTAGTTTAAACTAACTTTAAAGAGAAAAATATAATATGATTTAAATACATTATAATTATTAGAAGACGTCGCTTAAAATCATTTAGAGTCAAATAAAAAATTCTTATAGTCGATCTCAATTAATTTTAAAATTAAAATTTAATTGAGTTGAGTTGAATTAAGAATACTAGAATTATTTATAGAATTAAAAAATATCAAATTCAAATTTAATACGAGCTAAATAAATTGATTGGAAAGAGAGAGGAGCAAGTATAATGTATAATGCTTAAGTCAAGCTGTCTTCCAAAGCCTTTTAATAAATTAAATTTTTTTTTTGCCAAATGCCTTTTAATAAATTAAATTAAGGCTAGAAGTCTACGCGTTTAAATGTAATGATTTACTTTTGCATTTCATTATCATGAACAAAAAAGGAATTAAATAAATGCATACAAACCCCACATAAAGAAAAGAGACAAATAATAGACAATAATCCAATTATTGCAATAAACTTCAGTGGTCTTCATTCACCATATATGTCCTTTTTTTATTTTTTTAATAAAAATAATTATTATTACATAATAAAGGCATTTCTTCTTTTCTATATTTTTATTTTTTTAACTTTTATAAAAGAAAATGGTTTCGTTTACTCTTCAAGAAAATTTAAGAATATTTATAAATTCAGTTTAATACGATTAAAAAGAGAAGCTAGCATTATGTGTAAAATCTAACCACCAATAGTGGGAAATTATAAAATTTAAAGAGGGGCGGCCAAATTTATAATGCCCCTCCCAATAAACCAATCAAAATTTAAATTATCGGTGAATAAAAATAATCCTTCTATTTATTAAATTTGCATATAAGAAAAATTAATAGTATTGAGAGAATCAATGACTTGTGTATATTGATTGACATAATAAAAATGGAGGTTTTATTATTATTAAAGTAATAATTTCTAAATATACACAACTTTAAAAAAATTCAACAATTGTTACAAGATGGTGAGAAAAACAATGTAAATCTAGATGAAGTTACAAATCTTTACATCATTGAAAAAAAAATTAAATCTAAAGTTATAAATCACATATGATTTTGATCCATAATTGTAAATTAGCTAGAGATCTTACGCAGTCTCATTCTTAAAAAAACAATGGTTACTTTCGAATAAAAAATATACCTTATAAATTTGAAATTTCTAGAATTCAAATCCAAATTTTATATTAATAATATTCAAACAAAATTATAAAAAATTCAAATTTACTCTTTGGGGTTCATATAAAATTCAATAGATAATTAATAACTTTAAAACTTACCCATTAATGAATCTCACTTGAAGTATTGTGTAATTCTTCTATAGCAAATTAAAATCCCTTTAATAATACCTCTGTATTTTTTCTCCTCTTTCTTGTTTTTCTTTATTGTAATGCCCAAAGTTACGATTATCTAGGATGTACACATGAGGACTAGAGGGAAAGAAGATTTATGACAAAGGGAATAGGATAGGTTGTGATTTAAGAAAAATAAAGATGATAGAATTCCTAATAGAGCGAATGACTAATGACGAAGCTGAAATTGGAGTCTTGTTGGTAAAGGATAAGGTTGGTGACAAAAGTGAGAATATAATAAGACTAAGTCATAGAAACAAGGCTAAAACATAGACGAGGCTGCATGGAAGATGATAGAAATGATGAGAGACATGACATGAAAAGAAATAGGTATAAGTAAATTGATAAAGGGGTTTAGATATACAAATGGATTAGTTATGTGATAAGATGAGTATGAGATTAGATGTTAATAAACGAACATATGAGTTTGGTTAAGCAAAATAACGAAGTGAAGATGAGAATTCAAAACAGGTGAAGCTAAAAGATTTTCATAGATTTACGAAGGAAATGGATATAGGTTAAGTCGAGTAGAATAAGGACGAGCAGTGAACTCGACGATAGGATTTAGATATTGATAGATGTTACAAAGAAAATTGATGGGTTCATATGAGTAGAGTGTAAGTTGATAGTAGAATTAGATATTTTGATAAGGCAACAGATAAATATGGTTAGGTGGAAAGTCATCAACTACTGACTGTTTCTTCAAATAATTAATTATAACTTACCTTTCCAAGAAAAGGTTACCTTCTCAATAAAAGTTTTCCTTTCCAATGTGAATTGTCTATTCAAAATTGATTATTGATCGGCTTTATATCTTTTCATAGCATAAAATATTATTATTTTTCTTTTATTTAAAGACCTTAAGACCGATAAGTTTAAAATATTATTATTGATCGGCTTTATATCTTTTCATAGCATAAAATATTATTATTTTTCTTCTATTTAAAGACCTTAAGACCGATAAGTTTAAAATTGAATGGTTACATTTTTCTTTCTATAAGTTTAAGTACTGGGTTTTCTCTAGAATCCAGTATCATTCAAATCTAAAACCTAAAATCTTTCATCCAAGTTTATCCATCAAAAGAAAATAGCCACTCGACATATGAAACCCGAAAAAACAAATGGTAGAAGATTCTTCCAGTTTTCATAGAAGTTCTCCAAGTGGGTCTAGAGGATAGATCAATGGATCCAGTGAGCCTAAGGATGGATGAAACCGACCTTGATAATGATCAGAGCCTAGGTAATGATGCCTTGGTTTAGAATGATCAAGAAGCTATTTGGAAGCCATTGATAGAGATTTTGATGGTGATGATTTTGATTTTTATTGAAAAAATTGCCACCCGAAATGATGGAGAAGTTAAGAGTTGAAAAGAGACTTAAGAGGTGTCGCAGAGCCTGGATTGAAAACAGAAATGTTAAGGTAAGATTATGGAATGTAGTTTGTATGTAATATAAGGTTATGGAATGCATGAACAATATAATAAAAATCCTTGTATCGTTGAATTTCATTCCTTTGCTGATCTTTCATAATCTTATTACTTTCATTAGTGTTACCATCACCATCAATGAGGTAATTTTATATTGTAAAATATATCAAAAAATGAAATCAGCAAAGTTATTTGGGCTGAAGCCATCCTTCTGTACGCAAGGTCATTTGGACCAAAGCTAATTCTATTGTAACGAAGCTATTGTAAACAAAGCCATTCTATTATAATTGAGACCACTTGGGTCTAATCCTATGTAATTGTAATTGACGAAGCCATTTGGCTATTATTCTATTGAAATAAAAGTCTTTCTTAATACTATAATTTCCTTAATGTGATGGTTTGATTTTTGAATGACCAACTGACAGAACACCCAACTAATAAGGAAAATCATTATATTATGTGCATTAGTGACTCGACTGACTGGGTCTATAAACTAAGTCAGATGTATCCTTGAAGGCATATGAAGGTGTTTCTAGGGTATGTAGCAACCCTTGAAAGTTACGATGAGCACCTAGGTTTGCTCATGAGTGCCTTCAATGGTTATGAAACGTTTATACCATGATGGTATTTTATTGCTATTGAATGCTGAGACTTATGGGTTAGTGGTTCGTCCTACCATTAGATCTCTGATAGTTAATGATGTGTGACTCGTGGTAATGTGGTTATAATAACTCGAGCTCATTAAAGATTGTTTCTGTCAGAAAGATTGAATGATTAATTCTTCTAAAAGCTGATAGTCTTTGACTCATATTGAACACTCTTGTTCTATAATGCATTGAATCTATATTATTCACTTATGATATCCTCCTTGATATATATTGATTTTGTTATGTACTCGGTATTCTTGTATGCATTCCTATGATTTTATTGAGTTGACAGCTTACCATATCTTCTGTGGATTTCAAGAATATAGTTTAGAAGTTCAGGCAGTCCTTAGAAAGTTAGAAGATAAGGCCCTAACTATTTATGACGATGAGACTATTTGGGCTAGTTTGAGAAAGAGTAAGAGTATAAGTATTAAGGAAAGGAATGTATGTAGGTTAAGCCGAGTAGAACGAGGACGAGCAGTGAACTCGATGATAGGATTTAGATATTGGTAGATGTTACGAAGAGAATTGATGGGTTTGTATCAGTAGAGTGTAAGTTGATAGTGGAATTAGATATTTTGATAAGGCAATGGATAAGTATGGTTAGGTGGAAATTCATTTACCACTGATCGTTTCTCTAGATAATTAATGATAACTTACCTTTCCAAGAAAATGTTACCTTCTCAATAAAAGTTTTCCTTTTCAATGTGAATTGTCTTTTCAAAACCGATTATTGACTGGGTTTATATCTTTTCATAACATAAATTATTATTATTTTTCTTTTATTTAAAGACCCTAAGACCGATCAGTTAAAAATTGAACAGTTACATTTTTCTTCCTATAAGTTTAAGTATTGGGTTTTCTCTAGAATCCAGTAGCATTTGAATCTAAAACCCAAACTCTTTCATCCAAGTTTATCCATCAAAAGAAAATAGCCACTCGGCAAATGAAACCCGAAATAAAAAATGGTAGATGATTCTTTCAGTTTTCTTAGAAGAGCTCCAAATGGGTCTAGAGGATAGATCGATGGATCCAGTGATCCTAAGGATGGATGAAACCAACCTTGATGATGATCATAACCTAGGTAATGATACCTTAGTCTGGAATGATCAAGGAATTATTGGGAAGCCATTGATGGAGATTTTGATGGTAATGATTTTAATTTTTATTGAAGAAGCTGCCACCAGAAATGATGGAGAAATTAAGAGTCAAAAAGGGACTTGAGGGGTGCCGTAAAGCCTAGATTGAAGATAGAAATGTTAAGGTAAGATTATGGAATTCAATTTTTATTTAATATAAGGTTATGGATATGATGAAAATCCTAGTATTCATTGAATTCCATTCCTTTACTGATCTTCCATATTCTTATTACTTTCATTAGTGTTGCCATCACCATTAGTGAGGTAACTTTGTATTGTAAATTCTATCAAAAAGTGAAATCGGCGAAGCCATCCTTCTGTACACTAGGTCATTTGGATCGAAGCTAATTCTATTGTAATGAAGCTATTGTAAATGAAGCCATTCTATTGAAATTGAGACCACTTAGATTGATCCTATGTAATTGTAATTGACAAAGCCATTCAGCTATTCTCCTATTGAGATAAAAGTCTTTCTTAATACTATAATTTCCTTAATGTTATGGTTTGATTTTTGAATGACCAACTAACAGAATATCCAACTAATGAGGGAAATCATTAGACTATATGCACTAGTGACTCGATTGATTGGGTCTATAAACTAAGTCAAATATATCATTGCAGGCATGTGAAGTGTTTCTAGGGTATGTTGTAGCACTTGATAGTTACAAAAAGCACCTAGGTTCGCTCATAAGTGCCTTCGATGGTTATGAAACATTTATACCGCAATGGTATTTTAATGCCACCAAATGCTGAGATTTATGGGTTAGTGATTCGTCCCACCATTAGATCACTGATAGTTAATGATGTGTGAATCGCGGTAATGTGCTTATGATAAACCCGAGCTCACTAAAGATTGTTTTTGTTAGAAAGATTGAATGATTAATTCTTCTAAAAGTTGATCATGTTCGAATCATATTGAACACTCTTGTTTTATAATGTACTGAATTCATATTATTCACTAATGATATTCTCCTTGATATATGTTGATTTTGTGATGTACTTTATACTCCTGTATGCATTCCTATGATTTTACTGAGTTGACGGCTCACCATATCATCTGTGGATTTCAAGAATATAGTCTACAAGTTCAGGCAGTCCTTGGAAAGTTAGAAGATGAGGCCTTAGCTATTTAAGTACGAGGAGACTATTCAGGCTAGCTTGAGAGAGAGTAAGAGTATAAGTGTTAGGTTTAATCTATAATCGTTCTAAAAGTCATAGCGGTTGTGTGTTATTTTAGTAAGATTTGAAGATTATAAAGAATTTTTATGTACTGAAGTGATTTAAATGAATAAAACGAAGAGATTGATTTCTAAGAGATTGATTTCTTTAAGTTCAATTGTCTTTATGAAATGCTAAGTTGGCCCACATATGCCTTCGGTTGATTGAGCATGATTAAGAAAATTTGAATGGATCCGGGTATATAAGGGTTTCTACAAAGTGTTTGGTAGCCTTAACCTTACCCATACCCTAGGACCGTTGCACCTCGGCTGGTCGAAGTAAGATGGATTTAAGCTTGTTAGTGAAGGCAGAAAGGAGGCTTGGAATCGAGCAAGGATAAGTAAGGAAGGTTGGTTGAGGACGAGGTGTGACAAGAGTGGTATCAGAGCTAATGATTGTTAGGAAGAATAAAATAGTATTTGATATCAGAGCTATAAAGATTAGAAGAATCTATCAGAACTAAAGGTTAGGAGAAGGGTAAAGTTAGAAAGATTTGTTGAGAATAATGTTTAGTGACAGAGGTGATAGCATAGCAAAAAAATTTAGGAATGATAGAGTTAAGATTATTAAATGGAATTGTAGCATAGATAGTACTAGAGTATGTCTGATTAAGGATGATATTGAGCGAAAGATTTCTTCTAGTCAATATATTAATACTATATCTTTGGCATATATAAGAATATGATTGTTATAAGTTGATTATTGATTAATTAACTGTGTATTTATTCCTTGTGGTGTAGTATTGATATCTCATCAACAAGTTCGAGGAAGAGATTATTCAGAACAGGTTGCTTCACCATGAGAAAAAGTTTAGGAAGATGTGGGGACTCTCAAATAGTAGATTAGAAATTGCAAATTTAATTAGTGAAGGTGAGGTAAAATAGATTGATCCTAGAAGGAGATGACAGGAGGTGGTAAAATAAAGAGCAGCATTAGGGTAGCGAGGAATAAGTTAAGAAGAGTGCTTAATATAGAAATATATAGTTAAATTGGAATTGGAGTGCTTCGAAAAAATATGGAGAATAGAGATATAAGAAAAGATACTTATCTCAGATGTGGTTCTATTAGAGAAAGCTAAAGATAATGTTATATGGGGATAAGTATAACAAAGAAGATATGCGGGTAAAATTTCTAAAATTCAAGGATGAATTTTTATGAAGGAGCGGAGAATGTAATACCCCAAATTACGATTATCTAGGATGTACACATGAAGACGAGAGGGAAAGAAGGTGTTAAGAAAAAAAGGGAATAAGCTAGGTTGTGATTTAAAAGAAATGAAGATGAGAGAATTCCTATTCTAGCGAATGACTGATGACAAAATTGAAATTAGAGTCTTATTGGTAAAGGACAAGGTTAGTAATAAAAGTGAGAATATAATAAGACTGAGTCATAGAAACGAGGCTAGAACATAGACGAGGCTACATGGGAAATGATAGAAATAATGAGAGACATGATATGAATAGGAATAGGCATGAGTAAATTGATAAAGGGGTTTATATATATAGATGGATTAGTTATAGGATACGATGAGTATCAGATTAGATGTTAATAAATGAACATATGGGTTAGATTTAGCGAAATAATAAAGCAAAGATGAGAATTCAAAACAGGCGAGGCTAACAAACGTTCATATATTTATAAAGGAAATGGGTGTAGGTTAAGCCGAGTAGAACGAGCACAAACAGTGAATTCGATGATAGGATTTAGATATCAGTAGATGTTACGAAGCGAATTGATGGGTTCGTACAAGCAAAGTGTAAGTTGATAGTGGACTTAGATATTTTGATAAGGCAACAGATAAGTATGGTTAAGTGGAAAGTCATATACTACTGATCGTTTCTTCAGATAATTAATGATAACTTATCTTTCCAAGAAAAGGTTACCTTCTCAATAAAAGTTTTCCTTTTCAATATGAATTGTCTTTTCAAAACTGATTATTGACCGGCTTTATATCTTTTCATAACATAAAATATTATTATTTTACTTCTATTTAAAGACCCATAAAATTCATAACATAAAATATTATTATTTTATTGACCGGATCATTTCAAAATTGAATGGTTACATTTTTCTTCCTATAAGTTTAAGTACTGGGTTTTCTATAAAATCCAATAGCATTTAAATCTAAAACACAAACTCTTTCATCCAAGTTTATCCATCAAAATAAAAAAACCACTCGGTAGATGATTCTTCTAGTTTTCTTAGAAGATCTCCAAGTGGGTCTAGAGGATAGATTGATGGATTCAGTGAGCCTAAAGATGGATGAAACCGAACTTGATAATGATCAATGCCTAGGTAATGATGCCTTGGTCTGGAATGATCAGGGAGTTATTCGAAAGCCATTGATGGAGATTTTGATGGTGATGATTTTAATTTTTATTGGAGAAATTGCCACCCGAAATGATGGATAAATTAAGAGTTGAAAAGGGACTTGAGGGGTGCCGCAAAGCCTAGATTGAAGATAAAAATGTTAAGTTAAGATTATGGAATGTAGTTGTAATATAGTATAAGGTTATGGAATGCATGAATAATATGTTGAAAATCCTTGCATTCGTTGAATTCCATTCCTTTGTTGATCTTCCATAATCTTATTACTTTCATTAGTGTTTCCATCATCATCAGTGAGGTAACTTTATATTTTAAATTCTATCAAAAAGTGAAATCAATGAAGCTAATTGGGCCGAAGCCATGCTTTTGTATGCAAATTCATTTGGACCGAAGTTAATTCTATTGTAACGAAGTTATTGTAAACAAAGCCATTCTACAGTAATTGTGACCACTTAGGTTGAATCCTATGTAATTGTAATTGATGAAGCCATTCGGCTATTCTCCTATTGAAATAAAAATCTTTCTTAATACTATAATTTCCTTAATGTTATGGTTTGATTTTTGAATGACTAATTGACAAAACATCCAACTAGTGAGATAAATCATTTAGACTATGTGCACTAGTAACTCGACTGACCGGGTCTATAAACTAAGTCAAATGTATCATTGCAGGTATGTAAAGGTGTTTCTAGGGTATGTAGTAATCCTTGAAAGTTATAAAGAGCACCTGGGTTTGCTCATGAGTGCCTTCGATGGTTATGAAATGTTTATACCTGTGAGGCCTCGCCCGAACACCTGTTCGATTCGCTAGAGGGGATCGAAATGCTCATTCGGGTTTGTACTCACGATGGAACCATTGAGTTCGGATTGGTTGATTTTGAAAAGTGCATTAGGAGTCGCTACCTTAATTTATTTTTATTTGGAAAAATATAAGGTAAAAACCCATTTTGACTCTAATTATATCCCAAAAGAAAAAGATCACTAGCCTCGAAACCAAAGAGGATTCGAGGACTAGGTTTTCGGTTCATTTTTATTAGTTTGGCAAGTTTAATACAAAATAGTTTAAAATTGATTTCATGAACATTTTATAAATGTATGAACAATTAAATATGCATGAACTATTATTAAAGTAAAGCAATAAAAGAAATAATAGAAGCAATATTAGAAATAAATAAATTTACAACATAAATCAAATCAGGGGATACTCCCTCTAGCCCTTATGGGTTCTAGGAGAGTCATACATTCCCCAAATTAAATCTATAATAAAAGTAACAAAACAAAGAAATAAAAAAAAACATAAAACTATGTGAAGAAAGTGAGAGAGGAAGAAAGTTTATTTTAATTTGATTTGATGCTTTAGACAAGCATGCCTACGTATCTCTTTGAATGGGAATCAAAATCCACGTAGTTCGCCCTTCTTGCAACGGGGGATTGTTTAGTTTGAGCCTTTTATCATATCTTAGATTGATTGATAAAAAAATTGGGTTGATTAATTAATTAACCTAATTGATTAACTAAGTTGAATTAATTATTTCATATTTTAATTAACTAACAACTTAGATAAACTAATTTAATTAACTAACTAAAAGCGAATCCTAAGGAGGGAAAAAAATAAATTAAATAAATAAAAAGAGAAAGGAAAAGAAGCTTACCTTGCGCTTGAGCGGCTTTGGGATGGCAGAGACTTATCACGGTCGACGACGGACTTGCCTCAGACAGCTTGCCTCGGATTGTGGAGAACTTTTGACTTGGCGGGTCGGCTCGGGAAGTCGCAACCCAATCTCGCTTTACAAAGCAAGGAGCAATAGCAAATCAATAAAAAGAAACTTTAAAACTAGAATGCTCGTTCCTTTCGGACCAAGCTTAGGGGGATGGCTCGCTTGATGCAAAGGCTAATCAAGCAAGCCACAAGGTCAGTAGGTGAAGAATAATGAGTGGGAGGTTCCCTATTGTTGTCCCAAGTATGGCAATCCTAGAGGGGGGGTGAATAGGATTATTAAAAATTCTAATGCAAATAAACACCCTTTATGCAATAAGTTCCAATTTTAAATAAATAAACAAAAGAGATTGAGTTAAAGAAAGCTTAGCCAAGGATTATTGTGGTTCGGAGCACAATCGCCTCTCCTATGTCCACTTCTCCTAAATCAAACTGATTTAGGGTTCTACTAATCAATCGGGATTACACCCAAAGCTTTACAAGCTTAATTCTTCGGGATTTTGCCATTTACAATAAATTTCACGGGATTTCACCCTACTCACTCAAGATACAATAATTTTTATGTTTGAAGTCTCACAAGACTTGGATATAAGCTAGAATAATGATTACAATGAAATTCACTAGCTTTGATTAAAGAACACACAAAGAAAAGAACAAGATTGGCTTGGTGTTCAAAAACAGAGTATGATGTTCAAAGAAGCTTTTTGATATGAATAGCAATTGATTTTCACTTAGCAAAAGTTATATTCTTCTTTTGAACCTTCTTGTATTTATAGGGATATTTAAATATGACTGTTTGGCATAGATCCAAAAGAAATCTGTTGTTTCCTGATTTTCTTCAACTTCCCTCCAACTTCCAACGCCTATATTTTTTATGATTTGCGCACTTTGAACGTGCGTTCAAGATTTCTTAAATCGGCAGTTCAAAGTTCTGAAGGCTCGTGCAAGATCATTCTGTGAGAAGTTGAAGATTTTCATATTTCCATGATGAACGTGCATTCAAGTACATGAACATGTGTTCCAAAAGCTTGAAGGCTCGTTCAACAGCATTTTGTGTAACTTGTACTTCACACACATGAACGTGCATTCATTCTTCTTGAACATGCGTTCATACCCTGAAATAGCTTTTAACAAGCTTTGATCAATGTTAAACAATTCTTTATGAACATATAAGTTTAGTATGAACATATATAGAGTAATTTCATCAATTTTGCTAAGTTTTGTAAATCAAAACATATAATAGGTCAACACCTATATGTAGGGTAAAGGCTAGGGGAAAGTTTCATGAAGTTTTGATGTGGGATGAAGGGAAAAAGAGGAAAAAATAAGAAAAAAAGGTGAGGATCCGTGGATAATCTTGGCAAATCCGCATATCATCTTGGCAGATCCGAGGGTCATCCTGGAGGATCTGCAGAGGCTTTCAGCGGATCCGTAGGCATGCCTTGTGGCTCAGCCCTCGGTTTCACATTTTTCATCCGTTTTCGCTTGTTTTTCGTCCGTTTTTAGTGATTCTAATTGCGTTGTGCTTGTTATCCAATCCCAGATGAGATGAGGATGATTTAGAGTCTTAAGGGATGGATCTTGGGTCCCAAGGCTCGGATTCCCAATTTTTGAGATTTTGGCGATTTCGGCTTCCAAAGGTCTGTTTACCGAGCCTAGGTGCCTCTAAGGTTCAAATGCATACTGGAGGGTGCAAAATTAAGGGTTCACACAGTGACACGTAAGCCAAATAGTCATTGCATCAAGCTAAATCCCTTTCAAAGACCCATTAACTCGAGTGGCATCTCGCAAAATCCAACTAACGAAGTGTTACCTCTAGAGTCCTTTTAACCTTAGTAAAATCTCATCAAGCTTACCAAAAGAATCAACCCACCATCCTCAAATCCTGAGCAAATAATTATTCTCAAATCCCAAACCCATTATGGCGTCTATATCTCTCTAAGCCCGAATTCATCTCTTTAAACCCATTTTGACACAATCATCCCTAAATCACCAAACATTCGTTGAAGCCCAAAAACCCTTTTTTGCAGAAAATATTTCAAAACCAAAGTTATTGCCCAATATGCACCAAGAAGGGGGGGTTGAATTGGTGGGTAATTAAAAAAAATTAATTGAACAAGAAAGAAAGAAAAAGAAAGAACACAAGGATTTATAGTGGTTCGGATTATAACCAATCCTACATCCACTCCACAACCTCAATTGGGTATTTCACTATTAATGGAGTTTTACCAAGTTCACTCCTAACTTAGTGTTTAAGCTCACACCAAACTTTACAAGTATTTTGTTTGTTTCGTAATTGTTCACTTTTTTGTCATGTGAAATTAATCATTTTAGGTGTAATTTGAGCAATTTCATGGCCATATAGTTTAAATCATATCATTTCATTTGTGTTAGGTTTGAGAAAGGTTTTTACTTTGTTTGTGTAGGAAGTGAATGAAGTTCGAAAGCTCAGCTCCTAGCATCTGTAATTATTCTGAAGCTTGCCTTAGCCCAGTGCCTCGCAGTGAGTTCTAGCGTTTCGCAGCTGTGAGCGAACTAAAACTGCTTCGTAAAGCGCTTTCGCAGCTGTGAGCTGAAATTGCTTTGCAAAATGCTTCGCAGCGCATGCTCCGCAAAATGCCTTCGCAAAAATTTTTTCGCCATGCTTCGCAAAGTGCTTTCACCTTGCTTCGAAAACTGCTTCACCAAGCGCCTTCGCAAACTGCTTCACCAAACGCCTTCGCAAACTGCTTCGTAAAGTGCCTTCGCAAACTGCTTCGCAAAATGCTTTCGCCATGCTTCGCAAAACGCCTTTGCATTTTGCCTTCGCCATGCCTTTGCAAAAATGTCTTCACCATTGCTTCGCAAAATGCTTCGCAGCGCATGCTTCGCAAAATGTCTTCGCCATTGCTTCGCAAACTGCTTTCGCCATGCTTCGCAGCGCTTCGCCTCGGTGCCTATCAAAAATGCTTCGCCAACGCTTCTGCCCGTGGCGCCTCGCCACAACATTTTTAAGCAGTTAATATTTTTTTGATTTTTGCGAGGATATTTTAAGCAGTTAATATTTTTCCGATTTTGCGGAGAATATCTTTGGGGCCTAGGTTACTTTGAAAAAGGATAAATGGAGGAGCAGAATAGCAGAACAGAGGATAATGAGGAGAGACAGAAAGAAACATCAGACTTTTATTCTTCTTCTTGTTAGATTACTTATATATCAGTATTTTGTTTTAGCAGTTTATGTTACATTTTCACCGTGGAAAGAACTCTGGGAGATTCAAGAGATTGAATCAGATCAGCAAGGTTTATTTCTTCTTTCTTTACCTTAATTCCATTTTGGATTCTTGAATTGTAAAAGATTAATTCAATGGATTCATGTGATTTTAATGAAATTGAGATGATTACTTTGTTTTCCATGAGCTAATTCCATTCTTAGTCTA
>CATKHJ010256590.1:0-16156 GCA_949750685.1 Vernicia montana
ACATACTTGTTGAATTTAATCATTAATTCAACAATTAGACATATCATTATAAGCATCAAATTCACATCAATAACCATGCAATAGTATTAAATTCACATTTATAATCATGCATTTGATTGCTCATAAGGTTAGGGTATTACACTTTCCTTCTTTGACAATTGTTGGGTCTAGATGTCCCATTTTTCTGTTGACTTCAAGTTTTTCTACTTGCTTAGATAATCCATTCAAACTTTCCAAGATAGTTCGCTTGACCTCGATCTTGATCTCATCTAACATATAGTCCATCTCATGTCGGACCATCCTCTTAATAGCATGGATTTCCTCCCTCATTTGGTTTAACTCTAATCTTATCATCCTCCTAAAGGCTTCATCCTTTTCAAAGGAATCCATGGGTTTAGGTCCAAAGTCTGACATGTTTGGAGATATTTCCTAAATGGCTGCAAATACAAATTGGTTAGTATGATGCATGTTTTCTAAATGATGCATGAATTATTATATACAAACAAGAACAAGCATAAGTCATTATAACCTTCCAACCTTATTTCTCCCACACACGTATTGGTCTAAGTCATTATTTTCCTAGGATTTTAGGCCATGGCTTGATGATCCAACATGGAGAACAAAAGTTTGTTTCATGCATAACTCTCTTAAGTAAACAAGCAGAGCACAACCAATCTATGATCCAAGCCCATTTTAGGAAACCATTTGAAAATCTAGTAAGGATAATACGCTTGGACTCATATATGCATAAAATACGTTTAGAAATCCCAAGGAAATTTACTAAGCCATTACATAGGTTAAAGCAGGCTTACGGCTTAAGGCTCCCACAAGCGAGATATGGGCTTATATCTCCCATTGAGTTAGAGGCCCAAAGGTACAAATGATATTCGCCCAAGTCTTTTTATACCCTAAGGTAATGACTCGTGAGTGATAAAGTCAATTGAGGAAGCCCAAAGGTCAAATGGAGCTAAGGGTTTCCTTTCCTCAACAGTATCGAAGGTTTAGGGATAAGGGGTACTTATGTGCTTAGTGTAGTGATACAGGCCCATTAGGCCCAACCAGATCCATAAATTAAATAAAACCATAATCAGAATCAACTTCTCAATCCCTAGTGGAGTCGCCACTGTCACCATCGGGGTTTCTAGGCACGCAGATTGATGTGATTTTGTATTACTTTTCGACCTAAGTTGAGAGAAAATGAAATGGGCCAGGGCCCAAAACGGAAAATAGGAGTCACCACCTAATTTTTAAAAACTAGAAAAATAAGGTGACTTGGATTCCTTGCTTATTACCAAACCACCTTAGTTTAGAGATTCTGGGTAAGGAAGTTCGGTACAGGCTTGGCAAGTTGTTAGGCACCCAAGCCCGCCCAACTGTGAGGCTAGCTTCCACTTACTGGTTTTGTTTAATTCTAAATGGGTTGGGATTTATTTAATAATGACAATTATATCTCACATTATTTGCATTCATGCCAATTCAATCAATTAAGGCAAATAACTATAATAATTATTAAAGCAAATCATATCAATTCACATTAAATCAAATCATGGTAATTAACTAATTTCCTAATCAATTTTCATGCAATTACTCAAAAGAAATCTAAACTTACCAAGTTTATCTAAATCTAATCAAATCAAATTAATTAGTTTAATAAAGGAAACAAAATCAAATCTAATTATTATTAATTCCTAAATAATCTCAATCTACCAATTTCATACAAAGCTAACAAAAATGGAAATTTGCCAAATCAATTTAAACCTAATCAATTTCCTATCTTAATCAATCAATTAATTAACTTAATTCATGGAAACAAAGTCAAATCAAATTATCCTAATTAATTACTAATCAAATTTCAGGCCTTTAACAAAATCATAAATTTACCAAATTGATCTTAAGCTAAGCAAATTAACTTTCCAATTAATCATGTGAATCAAGTTTAAACAAACTAAGCAATCAAGAACAAATAAAATTAAATCAAAGGTGATATTAACCTACTATTTTTCATGCATCTTAACAAGAACTTAAATTTACCGAATCATTCTAAATCAATTTATTCGAAACCTATAATCTAAACCTAATTACTAAAGGGGAGGGGGAATCGATTTCATTATTATTATTTTTTTTTTTTTTTTGTTACATATTACAAATTTCAAGCTTTTGGAACTAAAGAAGCTACTGGAACAATTAAAATTAATTAAAAACAAAAGTGAAACTGAAATGAAAATGACCCAAGAAGGCCCTGGCCCTGCATGGGGAACATAGGGCTGTGTGCGCCCTATGCATGGGACGCCCTAGTGGGAGTGCACCCATGATGGGGCGCCCCTATTCTACAGGGCTAGTTCTTATGTTCCTGTTTTCTCCTTTTCTGGATTCCTTTGCTTCTAGATTTCAATCCCCTCTTCTGGATATCTTAGTTAGGGTTCCAAACCCAACAAAATATCAAGAAAGATTAGAAGAAATGAAAATAAAAGAAAAGAAACTTAAATCAACATAAACCAATGAAAGAACAAGGAATAATTTATATAACGATACATATTCTAATGCCGGAATTAAACCTCCAAGAATTAGTCTTGGGAGACTAAGACCTTATAACATATTTTCATATTCGTATAAGCAATAAAATCTAAATTGAAAATAACACGACCCGACATTTGAGCCGCGACGATCCTAGGGCATGGGTAGGCTTAAGGCCACCGAAAACTCGTAGGAACCTTACCAATCAATCAACCATAATGGTATCAAGTAAACCAATCACATACAATCTCCCAAGATCTAAACCAGACAATCATGCTAATCCATATTCATCAATAACATTCATAATTCAAATATAATATCATCTTATAATAGCTTAATCCCTTAAAGGTCAAAAGAATACCATTCATTACATTTACCATAAAGCATCTAAAGTTTAATCATCATTTTTACAAATAATAAATATGGGGAATTGAGCTTTACATTAATCATCCAAGTTTCTGAGAAAGAAGAAAAATGCCTTGGAAACCAAAATAATAAACTATAGCTTACCTGGAAAAAAAATGGAATCACTAATGAGATAAAGCAGTGAGTAAAAATTATACTACCATAACATGTGAAACTTGATGATTCAAATTTGGTTTCCAATAACAATTCATGGTTCATAATTCAATAACAATAACCAATCGGTTCAATAATAACAAACGATTGGATTCAATAACAATAAGCAATAGGTTCAATGTCAATAATCAAATGGTTTGGAATCAATAACGAATCATTTCAATAATATCAATCGATTAAGGTTAATAACAATAACATATCATGTTCAGCAGAAACATATTAGTACAGTATGAGTATTAAGTAATTTTGTCTTAACGTTCTCCATATAAGTGGCATTATGCTCAAAGGCATAACTGAGAACTGAGGCATAGAACTTAATCATTAAATCAAATAAAAGTAGAGGCTCATCTTCTCGGAGCATACTTTCAACTCTACATAAGATTGATCAGATTTCACGGCTAGGGCGAAAAGCCCTCCCTAGCTAGGACATGGATAATTTACTCTTTCCACTGGAGTACACTGTGCACAATGCCTGATGTTTTACCCCACATCAGAATTAGGGATTTCTGCTTTCGGTTCATAATAAAAAAAAGGTGTCCAATGGTAAATAATAAACTTAGATTATCAATGGATCAATAATCATGGTTTCAATTCAATATCAAGAAGAATTATCATTTGGGTTCATGTATACAATAAAATGGAATATCACAATGGTTAATTCAAATAGTATTTATCAATAAACAATTTGGTGGTCATAAAGGAATTAAGCATTTATGCCTTAAGGTTCAAACACAACCATAATAGTATAATAATCACTCACCTCAACAATACAAATCCTAAAATAGCTTGCAATCAATCTCTAGAGCAAGCAAATATGGTAGTCACAACCTCCATCACCATCTCTCATTGAGTCTCTATGAGAATCTATAGAAAACCCATGTATAAATAGCAATAACATCAACAATCTATAATCTTGACTCAAATAACCATGCTAATAATGCTAGCCCATCTTAATCTTACCATAACCTTACATCTATTAGAAGAAATTAAAGGGAATGAAGAAAAATAAACAAACCCTCACTTACCTTGACTTAGAATGCTTGAACAAATGAAGAGGAAGTAGATTTCTTAATCCAAGATCCTCTTAATGAAGCAATAAATGTGCTTCCTTGAAGTTAGAAGGAGTGGATTGAAAGAATTTTAAGGGAAAATGAGTTTATAGAGCTTAGAAAATTGGGTGAAATGAATTTTATGGCTTTAAATCCTTATATATGGTTGTTCTCCTGATTTTGTCCCCGACGAGAGTCGCGGTCGCAATATGCCAGTCGCGGTCGCGATTCTCATATTGCTGTCACAATATGGTTATCACGGTCACTACCTAGCACTGTTCATGTGACTATTCATACTTTTCCATCCATCTTACCAATTCAGAGAGAAGGGTTCACAGTCACCATCGCTCCCACTGTCGAGGTCGCGACTTCCTTGTTGCGGTCGTGATTTACGCTCTGCGGCCCTTCTTTATACAATTCAAACCTCTAAGTCCAATTCTCAATTCTAATCAATCTAACTCATCAATACACATAATATAACAACTGTAAATCATTCATATAGTCAATGAGAAGTTCATACATGTACAATCAGGGTATTACATTCTCCCCTCCTTATAGAAAATTCATCCTCGAATTTACATATACATGGCATAAACACTAATTATACAAAGAACAAATGAGGGTACTTACACATCATATCTTGTTCATCTTCCCAAGTACATTCATCATAATCATAATTCTTCCAATGAACTTTTACCAGCACTATCTCCTTTTTTCAAAGCTTTTTCACTTGTAGATCGACGATCAAAATTGGAATTTCTTCATACGAAAAATCCTTATCCACCTCTATTGCTTAAGGTTATAGAATATGTGATGGATCTGGTACATATTTCCTCAACATCGAAACATTGAATACTGGATGTACATGGGCTAAGCTCGAAGGAAGAGCAAGCCTATAAGATACATTGCCAATTTGGTCCAATATCTCAAATGACCCAATGTACCTTGGAGAAATTTTGCCTTTCTTTCCAAACCTCATCACACCTTTCATAGGAGAGATCTTTAAGAAGACATGATCTCCTATAGAAAAGTTAACATCCTTTTGCTTCGGATCCGCATAGCTCTTTTGTCTGCTAAAGGCCGTCTTCAATCTTTTTCTGATGATTGGCACTTTCTCTGAAGTTTCCTCAATCAAATTCGGCCCTTCAACATGTTTGTCACCAACTTTTATCTAACATACCGGTGATCTGCACTTCTGACCATACAATGCTTCATACGGTGCCATGCCGATATTGGAATGATAGCTATTGTTGTATGCAAACTCTATCAATGGTAGATACTTGTCCCAATTTCCACCAAAGTCAAACACACACATGCGTAACATATCTTCCAATGTTTGTATGGTTTGTTCAGATTGTTAGTCAGGCTGTGGATGAAAAGCAGTGCTAAAGTCCAATTGTGTGCCCAATGCCTCTTGCAACTTATGCTAGAATCTAGATGTGAATTAAGTACCTCTATTCGAGATGATGGATATTGGTATTCCATGCAAGCTCACTATCTTATCCAAATACAACTGAGCATACTGAGCTGCAGTGTAGGTGATCTTCACTTCTAGAAAATGGGCTGACTTGGTCAATCTAACCAAATCACACAAACAGAATCATAACCTCTCGAAGTCCTTGGTAGTCCGACTATGAAGTCCATTGTGATACGTTTCCATTTCCATTCTAGCAATTGTATCTCTTGTAGAAGACCTGAAGGTTTTTGATGCTCAAACTTGACTTGTTGACATGTCAAGTAAGAAGATACAAAAGTAGCTACATCCTTCTTCATACCAGGCCACCAATCACAATCTTTCAAGTCATGATACATATTGGTTGAACCTGGATGAATACTATATGGAGCTTGATGAGCTTATTTCATTATTTTCTCCTTAAGTCCATCTACATTCGGTACACATAATCAATTCCGATGCATCAGGATATTATCTTTCAACTGAAACTCCACTGTTTGGCCTGCTTGAACTTCCTTCCTCAACTTAACCAATGAAGGATCATTATCTTGCAAAGACTTTATCTTATTAATCAACATAGGCCTCACTTGAAAGTGTTCCATAAGCACTTGAGATTCGAAAATCTCCAATCGCAATCCTTTATTGAACAATTCTTTCAATTCTTTAACCAACAACTTCTTCCTACTGCAATGTGAGATAGACTTCCCATTGATTTTCGACTCAAACAATCTGCAACCACATTAGTTTTGCCCGGATGGTAATGAATCTGACAGTCATAATATTTTAGCAATTCTACCTATATTCTTTGCTATAGATTTAATTCTCTTTGTCTTAAGATGTACTGGAGACTCTTGTGATCAGTGTAAATTTCACACTTCTCACCATAGAGATAATGCCTCCATATCTTGAGAGCAAAGATCACCACTATCATTTCCAAATCATTTGTGGGATAATTCATTTCCTTCAATTGTCTCAAAGCATATGCAATCACCTTCTCGTGTTGCATAAGAACACATCCTAATCCTACTCTAGAAGTATCACAGTAGATTGCAAACCCACCTATTCCTTCTGGTAGTGTAAGTACTGGAACTGTAGTGAGACAATTCTTAAGCTATTGGAAACTCTTTTCATAGTCATCATCCCAAATGAATTTCACTTTCTTTCTAGTCAACTTGGTCATTGGCGAAGCTATCTTGGAGAAATCTTTGACAAATCTCCTATAATAACCTGCCAAGCCAAGGAAACTATGGACCTCTGCCACATTTGTCGGTCTAGGCCAACTTGACACAGCTTCAATCTTCTTCAGGTTAACTTTGATTCCATCTTTGCTGACTACATGCCCTAAAAGGCAAAAGCAATCGAGCCAAAACTCACACTTCAACAGTTTGGCGTACAATTTGTGCTATCTTAAGGTCTATAATGCAATTCTTAGATGTTCTTCATGTTCTTCTTTATTCTTAGAGTAAATAAGGATATCATCAATGAAGACTATCACAAATTTATCTAAGAAAGGATTAAACACTCGATTCATCAAATCCATAAAGGCTACAGGAGCATTGGTTAAGTCGAAAGGTAACACCGTGAACTCATAATGGCCATATCTTGTTCTAAAGGCAGTTTTACAAATGTCTTCATTCTTGATTTTGAGCTGATGATAACTAGACCTGAGGTCAATCTTGGAAAAATAACTTGCCCCTTGTAACTGATCAAACAAGTCATCAATCCTTGGCAAAGGATACTTGTTCTTGATACTTAACTTGTTCAACTGTCAATAGTCAATGCAAAGCCTCATTGAACCGTCCTTTTTCTTCATAAAGAGGACTGGTGCACCCCATGGCAAACTACTTGGCCTGATGAACCCTTTATCCACTAAGTCTTACAACTGTGCTTTCAACTCTTTCAATTCCGTAGGTGCCATTCGGTAAAGAGGAATAAACACTGGTTGTGCACCTGGAAGAAATTCAATGTTAAACTCAATTTCCCTCTCAGGTGGCAATTTTGGCAATTCATTAGAAAACACATCCAAAAACTCACTGACTACCGATATTTGATAAACCTCAGTATGAGTGTTTCGTGTGTCCACGACATGTGCCGAGTATCCCTTACATCCTTTCCTAAATAATCTTCTTGCCCCAATTGCAAATATGAGGTTAGAAGGAATGTCAGTTCTATCCCTTTAATACACAAATGCATCTTTTCTTTCCTTCTTGAATTCTATTCTCTTCTCACGACAATCAATATGTGCATGATGTTGAGACAACCAATCCATGCCAAGAATAACATCGAATTCTAGCACTTCTAATTCGATCAAGTCACTCGGAAGTTTTCTCCCCTCAAATTCTACCATGCATGCGTAATACACATCACATACGTCTATGACTTCCCCTAGAGGTGTAGAAACTTCTAAAGGAACTTTCATGATTTCTCTACTTTTCTCCAATTTCCTTGTGAAACTTGGCGACACAAATGAATGTGTGGCACCATAATCGAATAAAACTCGTGCATGAATGCCTTGAATAGGAATAATACCTGTGACAGTGGTGTTAGCTGCTCTGGCTTCATGCTGATTAATTGCAAATACTCTTCCCTTTCCTTTCTCTTCTGCAATGAGTCGAGCACTAGATGATTGGCCTGTTTCTCTTCCACGGCCATACGAACCCCGTGCTTCTGATCTAGCCATCTGAACTGTAGACTGTAAGGCTGTAGCCGTACTATACTGTACTGTCCTTTCCTATGAGGGCAATCTTTAACATAGTGGCCCATCTAACCACAACCCATGTATGCCCCAGTAGTTAGCCGACAAGTACCCATATGACTCTTTCCACAGGTAGGACAAGTGGGAAAAGTGAATCCCTGCTGTAAAGATCTTGGGGTACTAAAATTTCCCGGTGCTGAAGCCACAGAAAAGCTACAGGTTTGGCCTCTGCCTTGGCCTCCTCCTCTAGATTGACTCTGCACTGATGAAGGAGCTGGAACCTCAGAAGCTTGCACCTGTGTATACTCTCTCTGTCTTACATCTTGCTTCCATCAATTTGGCCATATATTCAACTTGGCTAATAAAGGAAAATCTACTGAGAGAAAGGCAGCCAATAAGGGTGCTATCAACCCCATTTTAAATCTCTCTACTCGACTAACCTTAGTAGGGACTTTATAGGAAGCAAACTTGCTAAGGCGATTGAATTCCTTAGCATATTCAGAAATAGACATCCCTAGCTTTTGTCTCAATTGCTCAAATAGTAGAGCTTTATTCTGTCGTTCCCCTTCAGCTAGGAATTGATCCATGAATTCTTGCTTGAAGATAGCCTATGTAGGAGGATTATCACCATATAATCTCTCCTCTACATCCCTAGCATACCAATCCTAAGCTTCCATTTCGAGCTGAAGACCCACTAATCCAATTACCCTTGCATCAGAGTATGGTAATCATTGGACTAACTTATCCATCTTCTCAAGAAATTCTTAAGGTTCTTCACCTTCCTCACCATTGAATTCCAGAGGCTTAAGTCTCTTAAAGTCTTGTATAGAAACCCCACCTTCATCGATCATTCTTCTTTCCCTTCTATCATACATAGGGACTTATGGAGGTGGAGGAGCTCTAGCCTCTCTAGGTGCCGGTGGTGCTCTAGGAGGAGGTGGAGGAGCTTGTTAGGCTTCCCTTAAAGCTTGGTTTTCTTCTCTCAACTCTTTTATCTCTTGCCTTAGGAGTTTAATGGCATCCACTTGAGGAGGTGGCACATATTCATCTTTATCTTGAACTCTTCTTCATTGATTTCTAGGCAGTTCATCATGAATAGATGTAGCATCGAATGTTGCTCTCCTTCTGGTGCTAAGTGGTCCCCTACGAAGAGGAGGGCGTCCTCTTCTTGGCGGCATCTATACGATAACATGTAAATTCATATAAGAATTCTTAACACATAAGGATAACGCGGATTTACACATAACGATGACTTCAATTGACATCAAAAATTTCCTATACTTCATGGTAATTCTTATGCTATACAACTCATATAGCCTATTATAGTCTACTCTATACTTAACTTATGCTCTAATACCAAACTTGTCACGACCTGACTTTCAAGTCGCGATGATCCTAGGGCATAGGTAGGCTTAAGGCCACTGAAAACCCATAAGAACCTTACCAATCAATCATCCATAACGGTATCAAGTAAACCAATCACATATAATCTCCCAAGTTCCAAACCAGACAATCATGTTAATCCATATTCATCAATAACATTCATAATTCAAATATAATATCATTTTACAATAGCTTAATGCCTTAAAAGTAAAAAGAATACCATTCATTACATTTACCATGAAGCATCTAAAATCTAATCATCATCTTTACAAATAATAAATATGAGGAATTGAGCTTTACATTAATCACCTAAGTTTCCAAGGAAGAAGAATAACGCCTTGGAAACCGAAATGATAAAGTATAGCTCACTTGGAAAAAAAATGGAATCACTAATGAGATAAAGTAGTGAGTAAAAATTATACTACCATAACTTGTGAAGCTTGGTGATTCAAGGTTGGTTTACAATAACGGTTCATGGTTCATAATTCAATAACAATAACCAATCGGTTCAATAATAACAAACGATTGGATTCAATAACAATAAGCAATAGGTTCAATGTCAATAATTAAATGGTTCGAAATCAATAACTAATTGTTTCAATAATATCAATCGATTGGGGTAAATAACAATAACATATCATGTTCAGCAGAAACATATCAGTACAGTAAGAGTATTAAGTAACTATGTCTTAACGTTCTCCATATAAGTGGCATTATGCTCAAAAGCATTACCGAGAGCTGAGGCATAAAACTTACTCATCAAATCAAATAGAAGTAGAGGCTCATCTTTTCGGAACATACCTTAAATTCTACATAAGATTGATCAGATCTCACGGCTAGGGCAACAAGCCCTCCCTAGTTAGGACATGGATACTTTACTCTATCCACTGGAGTACACTGTGCACTATGCCTGATGTTTTACCCCACATCAAAATTAGGGATTTTTGCTTTCAGATCATAATCAAATAAAGGTGTCCAATGGTAAACAATAAACTTAGATTATCAATAGATTAATAATCATGGTTTCAGTTCAATATCAAGAAGAATTATCATTTAGGTTCATGTATACAATAAAATGGAATATGAAAATAGTTAATTCAAATAGTATTTATCAATAAACAATTTGGTGGTCATGAAGGAATTAGGCATTTATGCCTTAAGGTTCAAACACAACCATAATAGTATAATAATCACTCACCTCAACAATGTAAATCCCAAAATAGCTTGCAATCAATCTTTAGAGCAAACAAATGTGGTGGTCACAACCTCCATCACCATTTCTCCTTGAGTCTCTATGAGAATCTATAGAAAACCCATGTATAAATAGCAATAACATCAACAATCTATAATCTTGACTCAAATAACCATGCTAATAATGCTAGCCCATCTTAATCTTAACATAACCTTACATCTATTAGAAGAAATTGAAAGGGAATGAAGAAAAATAAACAAACCCTCACTTACCTTGACTTAGAATGCTTGAACAAATGAAGAGGAAGTAGATTTCTCAATCCAAGATCCTCTTAATGAAGTAATAAATGAGCTTCCTTAAAGTTAAAAGAAGTAAATTGAAAGAATTTTGAGGGAAAATGAGTTTAGAGAGCTTAGAAAATCAGGTGAAATGAATTTTAGGGCTTTAAATCCTTATATATGGATGTTCTCCCAATTTTGTCCCTGACGAGAGTCGCGGTCGCAATATGCCAGTCGCGGTCGCGATTCTCATATCGTCGTCGCAATATGGTGGTCGCAGTCGCTACCTAGCACTGTTCACGTGACTGTTCATACTTTTTCCAACCATCTTACCAATTCGAATAGAAGGGTTCGTGGTTACCATCGCGCCCACGGTCGCGGTCGCGATAAACTTGTCGAGGTCACGACTTCTTTGTTGCGATCGCGATTTACGCTCTGCAGCCCTTCTTTATGCAATTCAAACCTCTAAGTCCAATTCTTAATTCTAATCAATCTAACTCATCAATACACATAATATAACAACTGTAAATCATTCATATAGTCAATGAGAAGTTCATACATGTACATTCGGGGTATTACATTCTAGTGGGAGTGTACCCATGATGGGGCGCCCTTAGGGGCATGCGCCCCTATTCTACAGTTCTAGTTCTTATGTTCCTGTTTTCTCCTTTTCTGGATTCCTTTGCTTCTGGATTTCAATCCCCTATTCTTGATATCTTAGTTAGGGTTCCAAACTCAACAAAATATCAAGAAAGATTAGAAGAAATAAAAATAAAAGAAAAGAAACTTAAATTAACATACACCAATGGAAGAACAAGGAATAGTTTATATAACGATACATATTCTAATGTTAGAATTAATCCTCCAAGAATTTGTCTTGGGAGGCTAAAACCTTATAACATATTTTCATATTCATATAAGCAATTAAATCTAATGTGAAAATAAATTCTCTTACCCAAGCATAATGAATCAAAAACTCATTTTAAACATTATTGCTTGAAGTATGATATTTAGAGAACAAGGTATAAAACAAAATAATTAATACAAAACAATTAAAACAAACAGAAAATAAAACTCATAAACTAAGCAAGAATGATACATCAATGAATATATAAAACAACATAAAGAAATAAATAAGAATCTCATCATTATAACCTATCCCATGGTGATTTAAACAAATTTGAATGCATTGGGAGTCCTTGATTATTGGATTCTAGCCCTCAGTGGCTCAAAATCATTTTTGTACCTTTTTTATTCAAGAATCAAATTCACAAGTACACAAGTTCTCTTTGGTTTTTTGTTTTCTCTCTTTTTTAATTCTCTCTTTATTTTTCTACTCTTCTCCCAAAAGAACACAGAATACTCTTCCTCAATCTCTCCAAAATTTGGCCAGAGAAACCAAAAAAATCTCCCCTTCAACATCAGAAATAAGGATGAATATATAGGCTAGGGTTAGGGTTTTTAAGAAAGGAAGGAGAATCCTTTTCTTTTGTGAAAGATCTCTCCCATTTAGGAAAGATTTTCTAGAATATTTGCTTGCCAAAAGGGTTTAGGATAGATTAGGAAGGAAATCAAGCAAGAAAAAGGAAAAAGAAAAGTCAGCCTAGAAACCTTGGGTCGCGTGCCCTAGGCTACTCCCCATACTTGGGGTGCATGCCCTTGTGTGCGCCCCAATCATAGGGAGCTAGCCATTAGGGCAAGGGCCGCAAGCCTAAGCCTGCTCCCTCAATATCCTGAACACCAAATTTCCCACTTTTGGGCTTTTCACTTTCCAATTTAGTTTCTACCCTCCTGGAAATCTTATAAATGATACCTGTGAACTCGTTTCTTGATAGACTAGGCTCTTTCCTTCCTCAATGAACTCTAAAGTCAAAAAATTAAACATTCAAAAAAGCCTTTAACTGTTAGTCCTACTAAAGCAACATTAAATTGGCAAATTGAAAAATGCTCAGGCTCAAAATCGAGTTCTCAAAAAGATAGAAACCAAAGTGGACATGTTGCTTATCAAGTCCACAGTCTTGACACTCAATTCATAGGTTAAGGGAGAGATCTACAAGCTCTTGTCTTTTCTCTACAATCTCAGTTAGAACTCATGAATCCAAGAACTTACTCAGCTTCTCCAAGCTAAGTACTTCACTGGTTCCTACTACCAGAAAGAGAAAGAGGTCCAACAATTAAAAGATTAGATAGAGGCCCTTGAAAAAAGTCTTCAAACATAGAATTCAGACAAAAATCCTTTTGCTTCCCCAGAGCTCACTCCTTATATGCTTCCAATTCCAACTCAAGCTAATTTGGAAAGATTTGGCCAATCCCATGAACTTTTCAAGAAAAAGCTCAAAGTAACCAAACAACTAGCAAAATCTACAAAGACATCGCCTCCTCCTACCAAAACAACCAAGTCCCTTTCCTCCTTTGATGACTTCATGAGTGAACCAAAACAACCTCCACCCAAGCCAGATTACAAGCAAAAGGTGCCCATGACTTCTGAACCACCACCACCACCTTCTAATTTCATGATCAATCTAATTGATAATTTCCTTGATAATTGTGTTACCCAGTCAGTCTCCCAAATCAATCCTACATCTAATGAAGCACTGTATGATACCTCTTATATTTCATCTGATTCTTTAGAAACAGAATCATCTTCCTCCTCAAAACCTGAAGAACAACCATCTCTTTATATGGTTGAGCATCCTTCTTCTTCAGCACCAAGAATTGCTCATTTCAGTAATGAGACTCCTAAAGATTCTCAATATTTCACTGAATTCTCTATGGAGCAAACATCAGAAAGCCCAATGAATGCAGAAACCTATACCCCTCTTAAGACATCAGCCTATTCTAGTATATGATTTTCTTTAGATGATATCCCACCATCCAAATATCCAGATATAATCAAAGAATTCTGAGCTTGGCTTGAAGTCTAAGCAACCAAACTTGATGTAACTTTTAGAGATGTCATTGAAGATTTTCTTCATTGTTGTATTAATGAGCTACAAGAATGGTATCTCTTCTTGAATGATATGGGAAAAGCACAAATTCTCAACTGTACAGGAATTCCTGAATTCATCTATTACATTCACATGGAATTTATGGGGCATGTTGTTGATGATTTGGAAAATACAAGAAAAGATTTCTACAAAATGAAATGATGCTCAATGCAAAATAAAGATCTTGAAAGATATTTCCAAAATATGTCAAAGAAGTTCTATGAACTTCATAGCCAAAACAACCCCAATATGAAGCAAGCTTTCATTACCTCTCTTCCTGAGCCTCTCACTGCAGCCATCCAGGCTACTCTTCAAGACAAAGGAAATAATCTTAATGATCTTACGATGGGCCAAATTTATCAAACCATGATTTTTGCTTTAACCAAGATCTGTGACACCCACAGATTATTGAAGCAGACTTTGAAATGACATAACGATCCTACTCTTAAATAATCATGTAACATACCAGATCTTTATGTCAAGTATGGAGCAAAAGATAGTGTTTGTTCCCCAAAAAAAAAAAAAAACACTTTTCAGAGTCAAAAGCCACCATGGAAAATCCTCTAGAAAATCATCACAAAAGTATCAATTTTTCAAGAAAAGAAACTTCCGAGGAAAGAAATCTAATAAGTGTTATCTTTATAGAGCAAGAAGACATTTTGGAAAAAACTGTCCAAACAAGCCCAAACAAGTAGCTAAACTCATCCAAAGAATTCAACAAGTCACTCTAGTTGATCTCCAGGATGCTGATCTAGAATCCTTATTTTCAAAAGATGAAGAAGACTCTCCAGAAAGTCTTTTTGCTCTACAAGAATATTCCTCTGAAGATGATATCTATGAATTCATTCATTCGATAGCACCCACATCACTCTCAATTGGAAAAGCAACTCATCCAGTTCCATTGGTCTATATCCAACTCTTTCCAGAACAATATTCTAGACCAATTAAGGCAGTTGCATTTATAGATACTGGAGTACATCTGTAATACCCGATATTTCCATAGCCCATTTGATCTGTCACAGCCCAATTTCGCAACTGTGACGGTCCTAGGGCATGGGTAGGCTTAAGGCCACCAAAAACTCGTAGAACCCTTCTCATCTCATAATTCCCATAATATCATAACAACTGACTCACTCATCCCAAGGATCAGAACCTGAACTCATGCATATACCCATATAACTCTTAATCTCATAATCTCATCATGTCACATACTCATACATATACATACTCATAATCTCATAAACTTATAATTCTCATAAACTCATAAGTCTCATAAACTCATAAGTCTCATAAACAATACATATAAGAAATCATCCATAATTGCCATAAAGGCCAAAAGGATAGCTCTCTCTCTATTACACACATGGAGCACTAAAGTATCTCAATTACATACAAAATAATGGAGAAATTACATTTATCAAGATGGTTCTTTAGGGAGGAAAATGCCTAAAGAACCGAGCTGATGAACTTCTAATCTCCTGAAAAATGGAATCACTAATGAGATAAAACAGTGAGTAAAAAATATACTACCATACTTGTGATGCTAGGTAGTTCAAGGCTAGCTCACAAGAATGGTAGGGCTTGTACTTGACAAATAACTTATAACATATCAATTTAGGCTCATATATCTCGTAATAATCAATACTCATAATATATAAGAAGAAACATGTATATAATTTCATAAAAGAACTCATAACTCATAAATAGATGGATATAGAAATCATGCTCGTAATACTTGGAGCAGAGGCACTTTATTAGCATGCTCACCTCGTAAATAAGGATAGAGGCTGGTTTAGCATACCCTTTGCTCATAATAAGAGTAGAGGTTTGATAACATACTCTTACTCATGATACATGAAATGGATCATATTCCACGTCTAGGACACTTTAACCTTCCTAGATAGGGGTAGGATATTATACCCTATCCACTGGGTTACAATGTGCACAAAGTCTAATGATTAACCCACATTAGTAGGGGATTTCTATACCATTAAGATTATCACATATAGATAGAATAATTTGGGTT
>CATKHJ010256615.1:0-16220 GCA_949750685.1 Vernicia montana
CAGAATCTTTCGAGCCGACTCGCCATAGGTCGAGGCTCTCTCTTTTACCAAAAATAGCTTATCAAAATCCATCCTTCACCCAAATATATCTAGCCACTAGCCTAGATATCTCTTTGGTTCCTCTTTTCGCTTCCATTTATCAAGTCATGTCCTCCACCCATAAATGTTTAGGAAAAATTGCTTAAACATCAATGTGGTTCCTTTTGTCATCTCCCTTTTCAACCATATCTCTCATCCAAACATGTCCAAGTATTGACCTAGACATCACCTTGGTTCCTTATACCATCTCTTTTCAACCATCCCTCTCGCCCCAACATGTCTAAGTACTGACCCAGACATCACTTTATTTCCTTATACCATCATTCTTCAACCATGTCTCTCACCCAAACATGTTCAAGTACTGATCTAGACATCGCTTTGGTTCCTCATACCATCCCTTTTCAACCATCCCTCTCACCCGAACATGTCCAAGCACTGACCTAGACATCATTTTGGTCCCTTGTACCATCCCTTCTCCTGAGTTCACTATCATCAGAATCACCTTACAAACAAGACAATTTTGATGAGGGGGCAACTGTGAACCCTCAATTTTGCACCCTCATGATGCTACCGCAGCTTGACACATGTTGAATTTCATACGTTACGCAGAGCTGGTACGGCGGTCCCGCTAGCCGGTTAGAGGGTAGGGGTCAAGGGGGCAGCGCCCCCTCGAAAAAATGGATTTTCAAGCATAATATTACAAGGAGACTGACACTTTTCCTATCCTGACTAGACTTTTTGTACCAGACAGCACTTTTCCAAAACTGACCAGATTTTTCCTAGAACTGACTGCCAAAATGTTCGATAATTAATTTCGGATCTACCGCCATTGACCGACAATTTTTTGGATTTCAGAAGCCCCCAAAAACTGACTCGAAAAATCCTGAAAATTGAACCAAAGGACGAAAAAACTCGAAAAATCGAACCATCTCATGGATGTCCGCGAGATGGGTCTGCTCGTCCACGGACCGTCTGCGCGGGTCCGCGAGACGTGCTGGCGGCCACCGCGAGGCTCATCGATAGACGCGCCACCAAGCTCGCGGCCGCCACGAGTCCCCTTGCTTGTCCGCACTGACGCGCTTGTCATACGTCAGTGTTGACGCGTCAGCGCAAGCCTGACGCGTAGCAGACGTGTCAACACGGAACTGACACGTCCGTTGGACCGGATGGCGGCTCTCTGGCGGCCGCCACCTCCGCCATCTAAGGCCGCGCGTGCTTCTCACGCGAGTCCGCGAGCCTCCGTCGCAGATGTATCCCTTTTTCGCAAAAATTTCCATTTTACCCCTCCTTCAGCTTATTTGTTAACCCTTTTGACCTTATCCTTTTGGTCTTTTCACTCTTTCTCTTCCTAAACTACCCCCACCTCATTTTCCTATAAATACCCCACTCTCTCACCACTTCAATTCACACCCTAGAACTGGTATTGATGGTTATCTACTACTCTCTTTCTCTCTCTCTCTAATTAATTTTCTAACTCATTTTGAGTAATTCCAATTAGTTAATTAATTAAAAATTAATTTTAATTAATTTTAATTAACTAATTAATTAATTTTTTAATTAATTTTAATCTCAATTAGTTAATTAATTAAAAATTAATTTTAATTAATTAATTAATTTTTTCAATTAGTTTTCACTCAATTTGATTAATTAATCATTTTAATTAATTAAAAATTAGGTAATTAAGCCATCAAATCATCAAATTAATTTCTTCCGAGATTAATTTAAATCCATCTTTCAAAATCGATAAAATAATTTCGGTCCGCAAAACCACTCCGCCCAATCAAAATCTCCCAAAAGAAGATACATCATCTTCTCTCACCAATCCTAAAATCACCCCAAATCAAATCAAATCAATCTGACCAATCTCTAAACCCCTTCACCTCATAGTGGAATGAACTACGTGGGTTTTGATCCCCATTCAATGGGGTACGTAGGCATGCTTGGAATCTGAATCCAAGCCTCAAATCCAAATCTCAATCAATCCTCTTCCCCTTTTATTTTTTTTATGTAAATGTCAATTTATACTTTCCTTGTAAATTTCAATTAAAGCAATTAATTATTTAATTATTTTGGAGTAAAGGAGCAATTTTGTGATTTCCCTAGTACCCATAAGGGTTAGAGGAAATACTCTCCTTTACTTGTGGATGTTTAAATATCTGCTCTTTGTTTTTCCATATGTCTCATAATTATGCCATGCTCATGCATTATAAATTGTCATTAATACTTATCATTCATGAAATTAATTTTGAAAAGTCAAATTAAATTTAAGGACCAAAATCGAGATTATTTAAAACCAAAAACCTAATCCCCGAACTCAACTTGGTTCGAAGATTAGTGATTTTATCCTTGGGTAAATTAATCTAAGATTAATAAATTGGAGTCAAAATGGATTTTTCCTTAATTTTTTCATTTAAATAAACTAGGGTGGCGACTCCCGAATCCTTTTAAAAAAAAACAAAAATCAATTTTTCGAGACGATAGCCACTTCCAATTGTGAGCACCGAAACTCGTATCTAACCTCCCTTAAAAATCGCTTAGCCTTTCCTTAAAGCATTTCCCGAGCGAGTGGAGGAGCGTTGACCTCACACCGGGCACACCTGTGATCCTCCGGAAGCCTCTGCGGATCCACCGGGCTTCTCTGCGGATCCGCACCCACTTTTTGATTTTTTTTTTTCTTTTTTTTCTTGAATTTTCACCCCTTTTTGCACCATATCCCACATCAGAAGTGCATGAAACTTTTCCCCAGCCTTCACCCTATATATAGGGGT
The DNA here is from genome assembly GCA_949750685.1 of Vernicia montana. Classification (NCBI taxonomy): domain Eukaryota; kingdom Viridiplantae; phylum Streptophyta; class Magnoliopsida; order Malpighiales; family Euphorbiaceae; genus Vernicia; species Vernicia montana. Next base: position 2,808 of record CATKHJ010256615.1, read on the forward strand.
CCTCCCACTCAAGTTTTTCATACCTCTTGACCTCTTAACCTCTTAACTTGCTTGATTAGCCTTTGCATCAAGCGAACCATCCCCATAAGCTTAGTCCACCAAGGAACAAGCTCTCTAGTTTTAAATTTTATTTTCTTTTATTTTATTTTTTGCTTTGCTATTGCTCCTTACTTTGCAAAGTAAGTTGGGTTGCGACTTCCCAAGCTGACTCGTCAAGTCAAAAGCTTCTCGCCATCAGAGGCAAGCTCCCCGCCATCCGAGGCAAGTCTGCTGCCGACCGAGACAAGTCTCCTCCATCTCAAAGCCACACGAGCGGAAGGTAATCATATTTCCATTTTCCTTTTCCTTTTCATTATTTATTTATTTTTTCCTCCTTGGGATTATTCTCTTCTTCCCTTTTGGGCTTTTTTCCTAATTATTTTCTCTTTTACTCCCGACTCTCTTAATTGATTCACTTAGATTAGTTAATTAAAATTTGAAATAATTAATTCAACCTGATAATCAATTAAAATCAATACAATCAATTCAACTCAACTCTCAATCAATCAAAATATAATAAAGTGGTTTGACTAAACAAACCTCTTCGCAAGAAGGGAGAACTGCGTGGGTTCTGATTCCCATTCAAAGGGATACACAGGCATGCTTGGTCCGAGCATTGAATCCAACTAAAATAAATCAACTTCTCCCCCATCATCTTCTTCACATAGTTAGGATTTTCTTTTCTTGTAATATGAGATTTTGTCATGCATCATATTAATTGTACAAACATTATTCATGAAATTTTTTTTAAGTCACAACCTTGTTAAGTGCCAAACTAATTAAAATGAACAAAAAATCTAGTCCCCGAATCCTCTTTGGTTTCGAGTCTAGTGATCTTTTTCCTTTGGGATATTAATTGGAGTCAATTTGGGTTTTTCCTTAATCTTTTTCCCAATCTAAATAAAATTAAGGTGGCGACTCTAAATCACTTTTCAAAATCAATCAATCTAAGCTCGAGGGCTTCATCATGAGTTCTTTTCCCAAAAGAGCATTTCGATTCCCTTTAATTAGCGGATCGGACCGGTGCTCGAGCGAGACCTCACAACATCCTAAAACACTACCCTAGGCCGAACCTTATAGGTACTTTCTCTACAATTTCATTTTGTTGGTCTTTCTACAATCTCACTTAATCAACCATGATTTCTACACTCTCACATCACAATAATCATTCAATTCAAGCAAACAAAGTTTTTCCCACCAACATCATCAATATGCCCGAACCAAACAAAGAGGAAAGAAGAAAAGAAGCTCAAGGATATCAACAATATTAACTCATATTTAAACTAGAAATGAAATTTAAGACTAGGTTAAAGTAATTTACCTTGGAAGTTCTTGGATTGATGAAGAAATGGAGAGGTGGCCGAATGGTTTTGAGAGGAATGAGAGTATTGTCTTCTTATTTTTGAGTAGGTGAGAAATGTGAAGATAAATGTCTTAATTTTTGGTTTTATATTATTTTGATTTAGAATGGATGGTGAAGATTGCAAAATGATAATCTAATAACTATCATTTTTAGTTAAATTTTGAATTTACAAAATTCTTTAATGGATGGATAAATATGAACATTTTTAATGATATTAAATTTTAATTTCCTTTTAAGTAATTTCTTGATAATGTAATAATTTTAACCAATGGGATGTGGGGTCCATCAATTCTCATCTTACCAAACTACCTTACTATCATAATCTAACTTATAAATAAAATCAAATTTCCCCTTCTTTAGTCAAATGTGGCCGGCGATCCCAATTATTCATTCTCATCAATTTTTCTTCACACATTATGTGATATAACTATTTACAAATTTTTGTTTCTTACTCATTCAAGTTTATCATTCAAGAAAATCTCAAGTTTATATTTTCTAATTATGCTAATAGCATTCATAATCTTATACTTTCTATGATCACACATAAACAATTCTCAATTCAATGAAGTATATATTGAAATCATCAAACTAGAGAATTTTCTATTAACCTAACAAGTATCTTAATTCCAATTATTCTAATAATGTCATTGGTTTCCTTAACTTAGGTTTACTTAGGTTATTACAAGTATAATGAAGTCACAATGTATATAGAATTCAATATCAAGAGGATTGTAATTGAATAATATCATGGCATATCATTAATAGCAATAATTGGTTTTCTTGGTATACATGCTTTTCATTATTCAAATGACTTTCATGATTCAATTGTTTTACATGATTTGTGGTTCATAAAAAAAAGGATTTTAACGTATTCTTAATTTAACTATAAAGTCATGGTGGCTTAACATTAAACATAGGCTTGGATATACATATGAACTTATGATTCATACATAGTTACTTCTATAGACTTTAGCATATGTATAGGTTTCAGAGCAAGTACTTAAGATCATTAAACTTTAAAGAATTTTCAAATAGTTTTAAGATGTATATAACTATTTGAAAATTCTTCAAAGTTTAACGATCCTAAGTACTTACTCTCAAACCTATACATATGCTAAAGTCTATATATGTAACTATGTATGGATCATAAGTTCATATGTATATCCAAGCCTATGTTTAATGTTAAGTCACCATGACTTTATAGTTAAATTAAGAATACGTTATAAGGACATCAATAAATTACTAATGAATATTATGTTTCTTATATACATGGTTCTCTTACTCTTGAGTCAATCATGTAGTTGTGGTCATTTATTCATTAACATAAGCTTGAATACATATATGAACATGGATGACATATATATATATGTATATAAGCTTTAAAGAATCTCATATAGCTCTTATAAATAAAAAGGACAATATTAAATTAGTGGAGGAATATTATGTTTCTTAGGTATATGGTTTTCAAACATTTTCTTAGATAGAATTATTCAATTAAAAGTTTCTTTAGAATTTAGATGAACAAATTGCAAGGTTCAATACAAATCATGAATTCATTATTGAATTGATATTCATGGTGGCATATAGCAATGGAAATTCAAATAACAATTAAGCTTCAAATGAAGGAATAACAAGTTCAGTTTAGCTTAACAATCAATATAACTTATGAATCAACAAAGAAACATGGAACTATAAATAAATTTGACATGGTAGCTTAACAATGATTTTAGGTTTCAATACCCTTTAGGATTTCAAATACATAAATATGATAGTATATTAATTACTCACTTTATTCAAATAACATTTCCATTCTCATGAATTCTTCCTTTACATCACATAATAGCAATGACCCACATCATATCCTTTATTACTCTTTTGGTCTCCTCTAATATCTACAATCAATGAATTACACATAAATGAACTCATTCAACACTTAATCTTAACTTACATTTACAAATAATTTCATCAAATAACAAATTCTAACTCAATTCCCATATAACTCAAATTCTTCTTTACTTAATTTCATCAAATAACAAATTCTAACTCAATTCCCATATAACTCAAATTCTTCTTTACTTACTATCTCATCAACAATTCATATTAAAGAGTACAAATAGGCTAATTTATCCACATACAAGTTCATTTACTCATCAACTTTTCACTTAAATTCAACAAGAGGATTCAACAAGAGGACTCATATATGTTAACTTTCCTTTAATTGCTTGCTCATCAATAAATTAACAATAGATATCATAAATACACTAATTAGAATCCATTTAATCTTAGCTTTTCTCTAGTGACCATCCCATCAATAACTTACAATATTAATCACAAATAAGCTAATCAATCTCATATAGATTCATTTACTCATCAATTTCAACTTAAATTTATCAAAAGAATTCATATATCCTTAGCTTTTCCTATTTGCTATCTCACCATAAAATGCATAATTGATATCATAATCAAGCTAATTAAGCATATATAAACTTATTTCTCATCAATTCTCAATTTAAAACTCAATTAATAACTCAATTCTAACTTAATCTTAACTCAAAATCAATAAAAAAAAGACTTAGACAATCATTATCTTGTTACTTGAATCAACATCCAAGATGATCGATACTTAAACTAGAAAGCCCAAATTTTAGCTCTCCTTGAAGAATCACCCATATAGATATTTAAAATTGAGAGAAAATGAGAAAACATGAAGAATATGAAGAAATGAAGATATTTTGACAAATATTTCAATGGTTGGGGGTTTTATCCACTTGAGGTAGTTTGAGCATTAAATGCTCTCGTTTTTTCTTTCTGAACCCAGTTCACGATCGTGACTTTGAAAGTCACCTCGGTAAATTTCATCCCGAAGCCAAAATGAAATTCCATAGCTTGTTCATGGGAGTGACTTTAAAAGAAACGGTCGTGACTATGCTTCCATCAAAACTTGAAAAAATCATCAATCTTTAATCTAAATCTCTACAAGCAGCCTATAATCACACAACACACAACATTTTGTAAGAGAAATAGAGAATTTTTTTCCTCCAAACTACTAAATTTTGGTTCTCAAACAATATCTTAGATACACAATATTTTCATGACAAATTTTCTAAGTTAACATATAGCCCTAAAAAAATAGGAATCTTAGATATAACTTACCCATTTAAAAACACAATAAGACGAGAAAATTAGCTTGATGAAAGTTCAACAGTATCCATAACACCAGAAAATACCAAAATTTGAACGTCCAAATGGTATGTACAAAATCTTGAAGTCAACTATCACTTGCTTAGTTAAACTTGGATAAATTGATACACAAATTTTCTCATCTCTTCAAAGAGTTTGGTCTTTCAGAGTTCACCCCCAAACCCAATTATCTTTCTCAACATATCAGTAACCATTGTATCCTCACCTGATAAAACTAAACATCTGAATGAGATCATTTTACAACTTAACTCTATAATATCCCATCGCTTGTTGCGTGGTCTACCAATCACGCAACAAATATAGCTACACTTTCATTTAAACTCCAAAGCAAAAATCAAATTACCGTTCAATCCTGCAAATACCAACAGGTTGACAAACTTCCCATCTCTCTTATGGTGTTTTCTTCGGGATTGAAGCAAATTGGAAATAGAGAACTCTAAATCTAAGGAAGCAAGTAGCTAGCTAGCTCGAAAATCCAAGAAAAGACGCAATTTCTGCAGGAGCAGCTCGCAGGTGCCAAAAAGAGGCTTGCCACAAATAAGCCAATCCTTTTCGAGAAGGCCTGCTTTGTCACTAGCAAGCATTTCATCATGAAAAGCAGATACAATACAGTAAATTGAGGTCCTCAAAACATCGGCCATGGCATATGCTTTTGGATGTATTGAACCACTTCTCTTTTTAGTCACCACAAGATCTCGTCTTCCTGTGTTTAGGGTAGCCCATTTAATACCCGCTGGCCCCATCAATTGATGAGGGGTCTGCACATTTGTCTTCTTCCCCATGAATGATTCAACAGCAAGCAGGGAAGATATGAGTGTTGAGATAACAGCAGCATTGCTACCAGACAGTTGAGCAACCCCATACCTGTCCTCCTCATGTGAACGTGCAGTTAAGGCAGCAATGGTTCTTGCACACCATGCACATTGCTGCATAAATTGGCAACCTTTATCAAATTGGCAAATAAATTCATTTTGCTTAAAGTACTAATCCATGCAAGTTAGATTTTTTTTATCAAAAGTCACATCAGCTGCATTTGGTGCAAGGGACGAGTAACAAGACAAATTAATTATACAAAATTACTAATGATAAATTAAATAAATAACTTATGCAATATAATAAATTGACATATTTAACATAAATAACATTCTATACAAAATTTCAAGAAAAAGCAATTTCTTCCAATTTACAATAAGAAATATAATTTTTTTTATTGGCGGTAATTAAGTTAAATTTTATTACTATTGACCCATAGGGCTTGACAAATTGTCTAGTGGAGTGAAGGGGCATAAAGAAAGGATGATTTGACTAGACAAGACAAGAATCTGCTTTTGTCCTATCCAATTGATGCAACAAACACAGGACAAAGAAGAAATTGCCCAATCCAGTCAGCTGAACCAACCAAACTTTGCAGTACAAGAAACTAATGTTATCAGAGAGCTACACTGAAGCTATTTCCGAAGTCAATTGTGTTGATAGCAGGCTAAAAACTTCAGGAGCGAGAGAGAGTGAGGAAGAAGAAGAGATAAGAGGAACATTAGTTTTTTGTGCTTTATATTGTTCACATGATTAAAAACTTCTCTTAGCAGATATAGGCATCATTACAGAAGTAGACAGAACAACCAGAAACATGGGCTTAATTGAGCTGTTATATAACCAAATAAATAAAGCAAGTCCTAACAAAGGGAAAGGAGCATCATGATGGAATAAGATTTCAAGAACTCACGCAAGCAAACAGAGACCATAGGGAAAACAAAAGTGCTGGATCTCAAAGTTGAGCATCATCCAAATAAATTACAGAAATGATGTCACCTAATCTCTGCAGCTCCTAATGAACATCCCACGTTACTAAATAATGGCTGAAAGATACTCTTAGATACACTAATGCTCATTGAAGATTTCCTAGTTGGTATATTAGAGGTTGATATATCACAAGCATCCAATAAAGGTGAACACAGCATAAAGTATGATGACAAGGGGAAGAATTACTAGGTGATTAAAACGAGGCCTAGGGTTTGATAATTGAAGAAGAGAATTTACATTTTGAAAATAGGAATAAGCAGACAAAAATAAAGAATAACAAATCAAGGAAACAGTAGCACCACACCAAGCTCAAGAAGACTGCTAGTTTTTTTTATTTTTTTCTTGAAGCATATTTATCAAAACCCACAATTATAAATGAATGTAGGATCAACTCTTGTTGCTCTAATCTACAAAGTCCATTATAAAGCCATGATTACTGCTTTTTTTTCCAAAGCTCTCATTCATAGCCAGAAAGGTGAGACATTCAAATGACATTTTTGGAGGATCACTTATTCAACTGAGTAGAGTTGAGTTCTCTTTGGAAGGCGTCTCTCTATGGCTCTCTCTCTCTCTCTCTCTCTCGAATGTTCATCTACTGAAACCTCATTGCATCGAGCCAATCCTAGCCTCCCTTGGCCACCCCAGCCTTCCGCATCTTCAACCAGATATACGAGTCAGTCTGCCATGACCTCTTCCTGCACCACTCCTAGGCCAAATCTTGAGTCCAAACAAGCCCTCATCCTTTTCAGCAGTACCTTCACCGATCTTGAAAAATGGGGGTTCCTCATTGTGCTCGGTGTGTTAATTGCCTACTTTACCAGCATTAGTTCTACACCTGCCAATCTTGTGGGGACATCTCCATAACTACCCTTGCTTTAATTTTACCAACCAAAACATATATGGGTTTGAACTCAGATTTGGGTTTACAAGGCTAATATTATCACAAAGAGGTTTGTGTTTGAGGCCTCCACTGTAGTATATCTTAGAGTTAAATAAGTATATTTTGAGAATTTGAGGTTGTGAGGATTAAGTCAATTGACAGAATGATGAAAGAAAAATATTGAATTTCATTTTTGGCCAAATGCTCAATTCCCCACCTTTACTAAACACTTGCGTGCAATTCAACCCTCAAAATTTTGTCTCAATTCTACTCTTTCATTTAAAAAACTGAGCCAATAAAGCCCAAATCATAACGGCCCATAACAGAGCCGTTAATGATTTGGGAAAGTTGTTTTAGTTTTCTATTTTTTTACTGAAAAGAAGCAATGCTGTTGATTTGGACAGGCAAAAACCAACTAATTATCACCATCGTCCTATGCGCAGCTGTTGATAAATTCTTGCAATATTTATTATCTTTTCTGTAATAAAATCAAAATTATAACTACTATTATTAATTAAATAAACGTATATGTACATATAAAGTATTTATTTATTTTATTTATTTATATCTTTCTATGCCAATTTATTTACTTTTATTTATTATTACTGTAAGAAACCAAGTGACACCTCTTGCTATACTTTTTAACCAGCCAACCGTACAAAAACAACAAAATATAAAAAATTAATAATAAAAAAAATAAAAGATTCCACAGTTAAAAGAAGTAAAGCAAAAATAAATAAAAAATAATAACTAGTAAAATAAAAATTAAAAATAATAAGAAAAGAAAAAGAATCAACTTCTTGAGATTGACAAGCAGATCCCACCAAAATAAATTAACAAATTCACTATATGAACAAATCTGCATAAAACCCTCCAGAGAATTCACCTTAAAGTGCTTCGATTCATTGTTTTTTTTTCTTTTCTTATGAGTTTAATATTTTTCCAAACAAAAACTGTAATCGAGACAGAAAGAGAGAGAAAGAAAGAAAGAAAGAGAAAAAACAAGAATAAAGAGTCCTATGCTAGGGGACTCAAGTAGTAGTACTGTGCTAGCAACCACAACAACAGCCGCTGCTGGTGGTGGTGGTGGTGGTGGTGGTGGTGGAAATAGTCTTCAACAGCTGTTAAAGTTGCTTTAGTTTTCTCATTTTTTTATTGAAAGGAAGCAACTTTCCCAAATCATTAACGGCTCCGCTATGGGTCATTATGATTTGGGCTTTATTAGACCAGTTTTTTAAATGAAAGAGTGAAATTGAGACAAAATTTTATATGAGGGTGAAATTGCTCTTGAGGGTGAAATTGCTCGAGTGTAAAGTAAAAAAGGGAGAATTGAGCTTTTGGCCTTTATTTTTTGTTCTTAGATCCGCAAAATTAAAGAAGACATTTTATTTAATTATTAATTAGTATATCATATTTTAATTGTGAAAGTTGTGTGATTTCATATTCTGTTTTGATTGAAATGTTAAGTTTGATATATTTTCATTTCATTTCTTTAATCACTTTCAGTCATTTCTAGATGGGTGTTTAAATTGGAAGTTAAAGCTTTTATTAGTTTGATAGATGGCACTAAACCGAGAATAATTATTATTAGTGGAATTCCAAGTCAATGTGTACATGGCGAGATGTGGGGCTTGTGAAGTCAGAATTAACGACCACATCAGGAACAGCAGTTTAACAGGGGCTAAAATTGTCAGGGAAAATTAAATTCACATCACTGATTGATAAAATTAAAAGAATTGACCAAAATTGTAAAAAGCACTAAATTTCAAGATTGTTTATGGTCATTAGGCCATTAATCAATTTAAACCATAAACCCTACACCAAGAAAGTCCAACCATTAATAGACCATCCCTTGTAATTATACAGCTTTTACCCCCTTCAATTTATCATCCAATTGCATCAATTTGACTTAACCAAGCCTCAATCCCAAACTAGTTGAAGTCAGTTGCATGGATCTGTTTCCTCCATCCCACTCCATTTAGGCTATGCCTTTAGAAAAACCTAGAGCTGCTAAATCCTTTCTCACTACTCTAATCCATATCATCCAAGGCCTGCCTCTTGCTTCCTCATATCCTACAACTCCGATGTGCTCAACCTTCCATAACGATACATTTATTAGTGTATAATGCATTAATCTAAACTACCTCAATCTTCCTTCTCTAAACTTTTCCACAATAGGTACCTTCAACTTCAACCTTCCTATAAATACATTGATTACTTATCCAATCCATCAGTTAACCCTAATTTCTCCATTGCCAAGAATTTCAGCATCTTGTTATTCCAATTCCAAGTTTCCGACCTTTCTTTTGTGATCAAATGCCAATCTCTATACATTAATCCTACTTTCTACCCTAACCATAAACTCTAGGTTCCATAAATCAGTCGAGTTTGCCCACCAACCACCATAAAAAGAACATAGACCAGCCTATCACTGTATATGTAATATTACTTGGGATGGTAATGATTGACTAAATACAACTCTTAAAATCAGCAATTAGAATTATTTGTGTTTTTGCTGTATAACATTTGGTAGATTAAAGACTTTCCATGTAACTTTTATTAATTTACAAAATACACTACCATAGACCTGTTTATTCAGACATCCAGATATAACAAGACCTGCTTATTCAAAAGAAGCAGGACTTTGCTTTATATTTTCTTGGTTACGCTGCATCAGAAAATAAGATTTCTAACCTAGATAGAAATGGAAGTTAAAACAAAAGATATATGAATCCCAAACTGGCATATTCGAGTGACTAAGATATTGATGATGATAACTGTCTCAATGGTCTATTTAGGAAAATATAATATAAAATGAATTTAAATATTCAATAAACCAAACATGATAAAAAGTGAAGTCACGAATATAATCAGGCACTGATTTTTCCATACCTGGAAGTTGTTCAATTGTTCATAATACTTTGGATCTAAATGCAAGTCATGTGACTGCAATTGATTGGATTGTTGGTAAGCCCTATCAACAGAATGAGTTTCAAAGCCTTCACCAAAGGTAGACGCAAGCTTCTCCAGAGGCCTCAGGCATACAGCTACAACTCTTTTGTAAGTCTCACCAGATTCTTCAAAAAATGCAGCTCGTCTCCAAGTATCAACATTATTCTCACAAACCATACAGAGATCAAGATATGCAAGATACTGTGGAAGAGAACCTGGGGTGCTCTCCTCCAAAGCTGCAAGCAGAGGCTCACTGGGATTTGTTTCTGCCGCTGCTGATCCTTTTGGTGGTGCAAATAAGAACCTTTTTGTATTTAGCACCTTCAGAACAACATCAAGATGTCAAAAATAAAGGGACGTTTGGGGGCTAGAAATGAACTCAAAAGTTGTTCAAAAAAAATTTCATTACGTGTAAAATAACTCCCTCAAAAACCAAATTTATATGAAGCCACCTCATTAATTTTTTTTGCGTCATTATGTTTGTGTAGATCCTAATTAAAATTTATACATACCAATATATATAATATCTTTTTTTATTATTTTTTCAGCATATATAATAAACTTGGCCCATATGTTTATATCAATATTTAAAATTATTAAAAGGTAATATCTAAATTTTAAAATAATAATAATAATAATAGTTTGTGTATGTTAAAATATTTATAAAAAAATACGTGAAATAAAAAAAAATATGATCAAAACCTGTGTGGCTAGTTTTACTAGACGGAAGAGAGTTTACAGCTCTGAGAAATAATGCAATGTAATTATAATCCTGAGGGCAACGCAACTCTCAGAATGATGTGAAAAGAATTTAGGTGTGAAACCTAAAATTCTAAAACCTTCCATCTTCTACATATTTATTAATTTTCAGCGAGTAATTTATCTTACAAGTCATATCAGAAATTCTTGCCAAACAGCCTCACAACTTTTCATTGGAAACAATTCTACCATTAGCCAGTATTATCTTTTAAAAAAAAAAAACAATGAATAAAAGAACTGCAATTGATGTCTACATTGGTTTGAGAATTTTTTTTTTCAACATATCACACAAAATCATTGCTAAATTTCGTGCATCATTGCAAGAAATATTTCCTAATTTGATCTGAAGAAAAGAAATTGATTCACAACCTGGGAAGTGAAAATAATGCTGACAATTGTGTTAGCCATATAAAGCATTACAAGTTTGCTATTCTATGTTCCTTTTGCTTCTTCAAGTAAAAATCATATATTGTTAGACCAAATAAATCAATTGATGGTTTGTGCTTCGAAACTTCTACATGCTTTAATAAAATTCACACACAGACAATAAAAAGGCATTCAAAAAAATTTCAACATGAATAATTGGTGAATCCTCACTCTTGAGAATTGTTCCTAAAATATTTTCCATTCTATCAAATATCAAACAAAAAGAAAATAAATAATTATAAATAATTGAGAAAAAGAAAAGACATTTCAGTTAAATTTTCTCCATTACAGTATTCTTCAAATGATTAGAATATTCTCTACGAGGTTCTTCGAATATTTTGAGAAAGTATGAAATTAAAAATTAAAAAAAAAAAAAAGAGTATCCAATTTTCTTCATGCAAAGCATTGCCTATCATGACAATATGTTTCCTAGGGCCTTCTCTATTTCAGAAACTTGTCCAGCAAAAGAAAAAGAATACAAATACGCCTCAGATACCACAACTTGCAAACTTAATTTAAGCTGATTATAGGAAACGCTTTTGTTAAGTACCAACTATAGTATATGGCATAAAAATAACAAAATAGTAACCAACCTGATGTAAGTGGTGACTTAATTCCCAACAGAGAAACACAGAAAAGCTCCCAGAGAATAGGATGATCTGCTCACTAATAAATTTCCTCATCGTCACATAACTCTTAAACTGATACGGAAGAAATACTACTAGCACTAATAGGAAGGCTGTGATCGAAAGCTTTAAAGCCCGTTTAATAGCCAAGGTAAGCCTCATCTTGAAGCTGTAGAAAGGGGGACGCTGTTGACCAGAGAAGAAAGTCAGCAGTAATGAGTCTCATTACTGAAGAATGAAGAAACTGATAGATTAGCATAACTAAATTACAACAGTGATATATATATAAAAGCTTGAAAGCTGACCAGATGTAAGAAGTAACAATTCTAGAAAACACATGGGAAGAAAGCCAATCAGCAAAGAGCTGAAACTAAAAGTCACAAGTTACCCATAGACAAAAAGCAATAAAGCTACATAGAATAGTAGCTTGCATTTTAAGTTTGAAAATGTTTAAAAAATCAAATAGACAAAATACTAAATAAGTGAAAGGAGGCTGCAAAACTGTTACCATAAAACTTGCAAACAGAAAACAATAATTGCAGTTGCTAGTCCAAGTTTCATGTATTGGAAGGAAAAGCACAGCAAATGTAACTCTGAGTCAGCCAATGACAAAATTGACCTAAATCATCAAGCTCATTGTATTTTCCAGGAAGCAAGTAAGCATTGTACTTTTCACCAATTCAGGGAATACTAGAGTTTAGCATCAACCCGTACCTGAATAGCAGCAGTATTCAAGCTAAGAATTCATAAAAAAAAGTTACTCTAGCATCATTGGCTTGACATACAATGAACCAGGGGTTAAACTATTTTGGCTAACAAGGAGGCATTCAAATGATGCATTCTGCTAGTTGATAACTGAAAGGCTTGCCTAAAAGCCAACGGGAGCAAAAGCGTAACTTATAAAGGAGAGATTGTACATATGGCAAAGTGCAGCGGATCATGCTTGTTTACATAACAGTTTGTGCACTCATAAAAGCAAAAAAGGCTCTTAGTAAAATTTCAAGGTCATGAAGCTTACCTGAATAATGGGGAACTCCAAAACCCATCGCTGCTTATAAATGTAAATAAAAGCATAGAGCAATCCAAAAGCAAAACCCCTAATCCCGTCACTGCCGTCGTTTGCCCAGCCACAAACGCATATTACAGAGAGAAACCCAGAGATAGCAGTAGCCACCACGAACCAAAGAAAACTCAGAGAAAGGTTGGCACGGCGAAGGAAATCGCGGGAAGAGAAGGAGTCGCCAGAGACAAAAAGAAAACGGAGGAGAGCAGCGGCGAGATGGGAAGGCGACGCCGGAGAATAGGGTTGAGGAGAGGAGAGTAAAGAAAGTGAAGCAGAGAAGAATAACTGAGAGAGGTGAAAAATT